>WEZZ01024519.1:214795-228845 GCA_013400585.1 Chloropsis cyanopogon | reverse complement strand
TGAATTTCTTTGAATTCTGTCAGAATAACTGGAGCAAAAGCTGGAAGAGTTGTTAATGCTGTTGGTGAGCCTTTGGTTGTGGATAACACAGACTGAGAGGAGAAGGAATTCTGAACAGGCACAAGCAATAACTGGTGAAAAACATATAAATATATAATAATAAATATATAATAAATGTATTATCTTACAGGGTGCCAGTGAAATGAGGCTCTGGGCTGGAAACAATCTGATTTTGGTGGTGTTTGTGACCATTTGTTTGGGGAAAGTGAAATGAGAGGAGTCTCTGCCTGAGTTTCTGTGCCATTTTTGACATTACCCTTCCAGTGAAGTATTTGTCTGGTGGTAAACAGCAGTGAAACCTCAGGGGACAAAACTCTTCCCAAGCATCAGGATAAAGTGCTCAAACTGGAAAATGAGTGGATTTGCATGGGGAGCAGGGGGGGAGGGTGTTGCAGCATGATTAATATGAGTAAATACATATGCTGTAGTGGTATAAACCATATGAATTTGCTGATTCTCTAATCCTTAGCTCAGATTATGTTCCTTTTGAACATCAGCCCAGACCACTGGCTCATTGATACCCAGCCACTGCCTCAGCAATTCTGGAGTTTCAAACCTGGCTCCAGTGGCCAGATGCAATCCAAAGGTTAAAGATAAACTTGAGCTCTGCTTAAGGTTCCTCTTTCTCTTGTCCCTCAGCCATAGAGATATTCTGGCACAATTCTTTCTAGAACACTTTATCATGTCTTAAAGCAGATTCTTTTTGCCTTTTCAGTGGGGTAACTGAGTTACAGAGAGACAAAATCCCCAAAAAACTTGGCTTCCTGCACCCCTTAAAAAAAAAACGGTAACACAAGAAGAGAAAGGGAAGAGTTCTTTAGATTTAATGGAATTCTTCAGGTTTACAGCTTTGTACAGACCAAGATCTGGGTGACATGAGCAGGCATCTCAGCTCAGTAATAAGAAAATAATAATTCTTTCTATCTGGATTTCTTTTTTTTCATAGAATTCAAATCTTGGTTCAGTTAAGGCACCTTCCAGAGAACACTCCAAAAGTAAACTTGAAAATGTAAGGGCAAGCACAACTATCAAAATTACTGACAAGAAAGCTAAGCAGCTTGCTGATGACAGTGGATGGGGGAAGGCAGTGAGAATGCATGAGATCATGTTCAAATTGCAGATCCAGTGCAAGCCAAAATATCTCTTTGCTCAGGGTTTAGGCTACAAAAAAAAAATATCAAGCACTACTTTCTCAGACATTTGTCTGGTTTGGGATTTATTTCAATCCACTAAGCCTTGAAAGCATTTCCTTAAGATGTTAATGCCACTTTGACAATGCAAAATCGACTTCCTACAAGCTGCCTGTTCCTGTAAAATTTCAATCGGTGTCTTTATACGTGCTTGAACTTACAAGAATGCAAAATGAACGGGAAATCCTGTGGGAAAGTTGGACTTCATTTCCCATCCCTTTGCCTTAAAGCACCTTTCTTTTCAAGCAAACCAAGTGTGCAGGCAGCTACAGAAACACCTGGCTGGAATTTCCAGAATTCTGGAATTCCCAGGCTGAATTCTGAGTATCTGATCGATTTTTCTGGTACAGACAGGGAAAATCACAGCCTGTGCTGTCAATTCTTGGTGGTTGAACATCTTCCACAGGAGCTGTGGCACAGAATTCCCTCTGGCAACGAATTTTACTTCCACAAATTTCTATTTCAGAGAGATGGACACTTCTGAAAATGAGGGATGGAAAAGAATCCTATAGTGTGTTGACTGAATTTCAAAGTGATAAAAGAACAAGAATGATTACTTTAGAAAACACCAAGCACAGTTCTCCTTCCCCTCTACCTAACACTCTGATTTTAGGCGGGTAACAAAAAGCAACCTGGAATGTTTTTTTCATGTGCAGCAATAGTTAATGAATCCAAGGGGATTGATTTTTGTCTTGTATTATGCAAAGTCTGGCACGACACGAAGGAAATTTGGGATCTGTAAATCTATCCAGCCTTGGGTCAGCTTAGCCAGGCTGGGGCTGTAGCAGCAGACATTTAGGTATTTCTGAGAAAACCATGCACAACCACAGATCTGATGGTGGGTTTAGTTAAATGCACAGCTGAGAGCAAGTATCCCCTCAGAATTCCTATTACCAGGCAGATTTGGGGTTCCATTTGTCCACTTTTGTGCATAAGCAATAAAATACAACTTTTGGGCTGCTGCTCTGCTCAGGAACTCTCCATGAGCACATTAGAAATGTAGCACAGTGCATATTTAGGCCACAAACTCCCAAAATCATAGACAGGGACGGATAAAATTCATTTTTCCTGTAAGAAAAGTAGGTATTTGTTCTGTGAGGAGCAGCTGTCTGAACACCTCCCTGCCTCACCCATTTTTTCTACATCATCATCTGTCTGTTGTGCTTTTGATAGTTTACAAGTACAAAGGTGATTTTATCCCAGATATTAAATATTCCTCAGGTTAAATCTGTCTGTGTTGGGAACATCTGCCTTTGTTACTTTGTCATCAAAACAGGAATAAAAACACAGTGCTGAACAGTGTACAAATGTACTTTATAATTGATCTAAGAGACTAAAATTAATGAGGTGGAAGAGGACAAAAAGCTGCTTTCTAAAATAGCATTAAGGAAATTGTGCTGGAAAGGGCTAAAACGTTGTGATTCTGAGAATTGATACTTTTTACACCGTTCAATATAATCTCGTTTTTCCTCTATCTGCTGTGACTGAAATATCTCTTCCCACTCTTCTTCTTGCCCAGCTGAAACCTCTGAAAGCATCCTGACAGGGAATAAGTCAAATATATCAGCCCAAATTTAATAATGAAAGATATGTTTAGTTAAGCAGAGCTCGCCCTTGGCTGTGACAGCAGCAGCATGGCACATGTAATTCACTGGATTTTATTTTCAAAGCAAACAAGCCCAATTCTGGCAAAAGTACCAAGAACTATTTTCATTTCAGTTTGCAAGACACACTGATACTTTGAAATTCCTTCCTGTTTTCAGATGGAACAAAATATATATTTGAAAAATTGAGTGGTGTACAAAAAAATAACAAGGTTATTCCAAGCACCCAAATTTATAACCCTTGAGACAGACACAGAGTTTAGTTTTATATGGTCAAAGAGCAGAAAAACAAGCTTCTTCAATAAGAATATTAACATATTTGAAGTATTCAGTAAAAAATATTTTTTTCATGCCTATTTTTTTTAATGTTCACCCAGAAAGTCCATAATTATCAAAATATTTTAAGTTTGGCCAGTTGTTATTTTTCTGATTTGTGCTGGAGGTTTAAGATGGTGAGATATAATCATGTTCTCAATTGCTGCAGAATTTCTGATGTGACTGGAAAGAAAACTCTGATCTTACATGGATAAGCAAGGATTTGGATAAGATCTGGATTAGGTATCTTGTCTCTTGCTTTTGAAAGAGGGAGTTGGTTTGGAATGGTTGGCCTCAATTTTTTCAAACTCACTTCATATTTAAGACACATTCAAAAATTAAGGAATTAAACAGAACTTTATGGACTGGTCACATTTTAGGGTTTACCATAACTTTAGTTTTCATGAAATAAATAAAAAACTACAAAGCAAAACTTGCTGAAAATCAAATTCAAACATAAGTTGTGTCTTTGGAATACAAGGATTGAAGAAAAGTGTTTAGAGATTTTATTTTTGAGTCATAAAAAAAAGAATATTCTCCATTCCTGCTGTGGGTGTCTATGGCACAGCAGTTTCTTGCTGCATCAGGAAGGGAAGCAATGAAAGTGAAGTATTCAGTAGTCCTATCACTTGGCACAGCATCAGTTGTGCTCACTCCTCTATCACAGCTTTGGAAAGCAGGGAGACAGCAGCTATCTGGCTAGGAAACACTAACTCAGCAAGGAAGCTTTCCAATCAAATATTTAATATCTGCACTCAAGACAAGCACCATAAAATTCCCTGCCTTGGGAGGGCAATCCTCACCAGAAAGTCTCTTCTCCCTGAGCTGGTGGAGTTTCACTGCTCCTAATTTACATCTGCATTTTTTCCTTGTGAAATATGGGGGTGATGGAGACTCTTCCTCTCAGACATTCCACACACAGCCATAAGAATAAAAATAACACCATGGAGCCTCTGTTTGGGTCCTGCCAGCACAAAAATTGATTTATGGAGTGCTGCTGTGTAACTCACCTGGGCGTTTGTTGTGTTGCTGCATCCTCTCCAGAGCCTTAAAGGCTGATTCAGCTCTTCTAGACACAAATACCACAGTTCACATCTCATTTATGAAGTCTTAGGAGGACTTTTTGGCAAGTGCATTTGGCTTGCAGTTGGGAAATCTGTGGTACAACTGCTTGAACTGTGTTTGGCTTTCTTGGAGTGCAGTAACATCGTTACCTGCATTGCCAGGGTCTCCTCCAGAGCTTCACCTGTGGGGCAGGGACATCACCTGGGCTGTGTAAAACTGGCACCTCATCTGCTGAATCATCCCGGGCTCAGAAATGGAGCTTTAATGTAGAAATCTCAATTGCACATTGCCTCCCCTCCTTACCAGAAATGAGGCTTCTTCTGGAATGTTTAAAACACTCACACTGCAGGAGAGCAAGCCCTTAGCACTTCATCCTCGTGGTGCTTTATCACCTAAAAGCATTAATTATTTAAGAACAGCTCCACTGGAGGTGAGCTGGAGAGTGACCCAGATATTTAGGCTTCTAAACTTGTGTCAGCCTGTAATTCTGTTCATTCCTCCCTGGGAGGGTGGGCAGGCCCTGGCACAGGTGCCCAGAGCAGCTGTGGCTGCCCCTGGATCCCTGGAAGTGCCCAAGGCCAGGCTGGATGGAGCTCTGAGACACCTGGGATAGTGGAAGGTGGACATGGACACCATTAAAAGATGGTCAAAGCTGGTGAAAAGCTTTTCTGTTGTAAGAGGTTTTTGACTTCCAGTGCCCATGCACAGAAAATTCTGATGAACTGCAAGTGTGGTTTGTAAAACCCACAGGTCTCACTCTGGTTTTAATTTGAAGGGTGTAACTCAAACAAATTCTTGGGATTTCAATGGGATTAAGGCCAAGGAAGAAAGTAAATGAGAACAGACTGTGAGCCATGTTGTTACAAATCTGTTGTTTCATGTCTCACCTGGATCATTTCCAATGAGCTTCCCTTTCTCTGGAAAAAAGAACAGGAAAAGTTGAAGGCAGGAGCAGTGGGATCAGCTTCAAAGGCCTACCAGGATCAATAAATCCTATTAATATTAATTTATTAATTGGTTACAATCAGTAACTAAACCTTTTATTTCTTTTAAAAGAAAAAAGGTGGCTTCACTTCTTTCACCTTAATTTAACACCAGCAGCAGTACAAACATTTTATGTGAGATTTTTTTTTAAGTTTTCCTCCCTTCATGTGTATTATTTGTTGCTTTTTTCTGGAGGCATTGTGTTTTCAAGAAAGGACCTTCAGACCCGCAGTGCTGCTCTTCCACTGAATTTTTAATCACAGAAAAAGCAGCAATTCAGGCCTGTCAACAGTTTTGTAGCTCTCCAGCAAAAGCTAATAAATATGATAGCTGCTGCAGATTACAGGTCCAGAGGCAGATAAGATATCAAACTCTTCTATTACATCACCCTGTGGCTGCAGTTGGAAACAAAACACTCCACGTTGTGGTTTGCTTTCATTTGTGCAATGACCACTCCATTGTGGATAGTAAACTCTGCCTTTTCACATCAGCCTGGTTACCATGAAACTCTCAACAAATAATAAATGTAATAATATTAAAACCTCAGTCCAGTTGACAAGGTTATGTCCTTCTTTTCACTAATTTAGGTCTAGGCAACTGACTAGCACTAAGACACTTTCCAGTGGACTGTCACAGCCTTCATTTGCTTAAGGGTTTGGTGCAGATAAGAATAATGTTTTATATTTGTGAAATATTTGCTGATACAGCTCTATTTCTTTGGTTTCTTACCCTTAATTATGCAAGGAAATCATAACTCCACTCCATTAGTTCCTCCTTGCTCTGTATTCTCTCTGAGCTGCAGAGACTATATTGAGACAAAAAAAAAGCCAAATATATGTGGAGATAAAGCTTATTGGTGATTGTTTTGTTAACAAACTCATGGTTTCAAGCTTGTCAGGCTGATGAGAACAGAAGTTAGAAGAGTTTGTAAGTCAGAATATTCCATTTTTGCCACTAATGTTTGTCAGATCAGTGGGACACACTTGCATTTCTTTTTCTCATTCTGGAAGGCCCAATAAAACAGCCTTACCCACTATTTTCTCTTCAGAACTATGGAATATTTAGTATAACATTTAGAAATAGATGAGCTAAATAATAAACTACAACAAAGTCCAGTTCTTCTGTCTCTAAACACGATCGTAAATGTGCTTCTAGTGGATTGTTTGATGTCTGGAATAGCCATAGTCACACTCATCCTCTGAATTCAGCTTTGCCAAGGGAATATGCAGAAATGCACCTCCAAGCTAAACTCTCAAAATGGGAATATGGGAGGTTTTGTTTGGTATAAAGGCTCTGCAACATGGATTGAATTGGCAATCCAAATATCAGTATTATTTTCACATTTGTTCTATTGTAGATGTGAGGAACAAAGTAAATCCAACTGCATGCAAGTGAATTTTCATATTGCTTCTTGATGTTTTTTTAATTTTTACAATATTGTCTCACTTCAGTCAGGGAATACTATGGTTGGAATTTTTTTTTTCCCCAGCAAGTATATTTATTAATTTGCCATTGAAAATGAAGGGAGGGAAGCAGCTGTTGGAGAAAAATGACAGGTAAACCCTGATCTTTTTGGTAAGTCTGTATTTGTAGAAGAAATACCATGAGGGGAAACTACAAAGTCAGCCAGGATGAATTGGATTGGGCATGGTCCAGTGGAATAATCTGGAAAAACAAAAAAGGCAATACAGGCAAGAACCTGTTTAATCTGGATGTACCCCAGGTTTACGTAAGCACCCAGAGAACTGCTGGATGTGAGGAAGATTATGTCCCAATGATGCAGAGAACATCCTTGAATTTCTGCTTTCAATAAGAAAATTAACATATTTGAAGTATTCAGATAAAAATATTTCAATCTTTCCTGTTCTTTTTAATGTTTGCCCAGATAGTAAGTAATTATCAAAATGTTTTAAGTTTGGCCAGTTGTTATTTTTCTGATTTGTGCTGGAGGTTTAAGATGGTGAGATATAATCATGTTCTCAATTGCTGCAGAATTTCTGATGTGACTGGAAAGACAACTCTGGTCTTATGTGGATAAGCAAGGATTTGGATAAGATCTGGATTAGGTATCTTGTCTCTTGCTTTTGAAAGAGGGAGTTGGTTTGGAATGGTTGGCCTCAATTTTTTCAAACTCACTTCATATTTAAGGTACACATTCAAAAATTAAGAAATGAAACAGAACATATTTGAAGTATTCAGATAAAAATATTTCAATCTTTCCTGTTTAGCTGTATTTCCCCCAGTTATTCTGCAGCGCAGTGTCCTTTCATGAAACAAATGCAAACCAATGTTGTTCTGCTCACCTCAGGGCTTTCCACAACCAAAAACCTTCTGGCAGGATCCTAGCACCAACCTATTGATGTGATGGGCCAAAGTGTTCTAGAGGTGCATAAATATTGCATAAAAATGAAAACAGAGTGTCTCCAGAGCTTTTGGGAGCCAAGGCAGTTTGCCTGGAGCTATTCAGTTGAACAGGTTGCAGTGAGAGCTTGGTTTATCTGGAGTCTGGTGCTTTGGTGCTGCTCAGCTCAGAGCAGGACAGAGGGATATTTTCACTGGATAAAGTCTCCCACAGAATGCAGGAGGATTTTTTTTTTTCTCCTCTGGAACGTGCCTCCAAAGAGGTCTAGACTGCAGAGCAAAGTAGAGTCTGGGTTTCTCTATCTGCAAATTCTGCCGTGCCCTGGGAGCCCTTCCAGCAGCCACGACCACAGGGATTTATAATTTATAATCCCAGAGACTGCTGAGCTGTAGAACAGATCTAATCCTGCATCAATGTGACCAAAACACTGCAAATGGTGAATTCCAGAGCTCCCTGTCAGACTGCTAAGCCTCTAATCTTGATCTTATCTTTAACCTAGGCCTATGTTTGGTAAATATGAGCTGTTGGCCACGTTCGCAGACTCTTTTTCCTGATCATCTCCGTGCCTTTCGTGACAATGGGAATGTGGAGGGGAAGAAAAACAAAGTATTTTCACTCTCAGCAAAAAATCCAAACTGTTCTCATGATACAGATATCATGAGATAATTATCCTTTCCAAGATAGGAAAGAGAGGTGGGAGGTGACATTCAAGTTCTCTAAGTCCAGGCCTTGAAATTGTTTCAGGTAGAATTTCCATGGTGGGTTAATTGTAAGAATAAACCCAGTGATAAGTTGCTTTTCCAGAGTGTTCTGATTGAGTTTTTCCTGTCCTTCCCGCAGTGTTTTGGCACTTAGAGTAAAATTGATGTTTCTACAATAAAATACAGCTTTGACACGGGATCTTTGTACAAAGACTGTTGGAAAGACAGAAGTCCTACGCTGCTTTCACCTCCTGCAAAAATGTCTGCCTATAAATAAAATTATAGCTCAAGTTCAAGCTTTGATATTGAGAAATTAAGTCTGCGTGATTTAGACTCCTGAGACATTTGTAAAACAGGTCCACTTTTTAAAAGATATTCCAGTTTTTTAATTTATTTTATTTTTATTTTATTCATTAAGATTTCCAGTTATTTTATATCCAGTTGATTATCTTTCAGTGGAGGAGAACAACTTTTTACTGTATTCCTAGAATTTTTTGCTGTGGACTTTGGATGTTGGAACAGCTGACTTGATATAGTGAGATTAATTATTAAGGTAAAGATGTGGAGTCCTGCCCTTCTCTGTAAAGCACTTTAGAAAAGCAAAGCCTGTATTTATGGTACTTCTGTTAAAAATTGACATTTCATGACATGAAGTAATTTCACCTGGGATGCTTTTCTAGACAGAACATGACTTGTCCTACCTCCTTTCCTGCAGCTGCAGGAGGGGTTTTTTTATACTACAGAACACAGTAATAACAAGGATGCTGATGGAATATTGTTATTTCTTTCTGGACTCTAAAAATGTGTATAAAATGTCTTTTTTTTTCCCAAATACTCAACATCAGAAAGGTGAAACAATTCACAGCATGCGACAGACAAAACCCAACTTTTTTCCAGGCCTGTATAGAACATTTTTTTGGTCAGAGGGATGCATTCAGAGGATGTTGGGGGTAAGGACATTGCTGGGGAACAATGCTGGATGTCCATAACCCGCAGGGTGTGTGTTTATTCCATGAATCCAGCTGACAGCTCTGTGTAATTTCATAATTCAGCTGTCAGAGCTAAAGACATCAGCCAAAGAAGGGGGAGGGAATGTCTGGCTCCTCCAGCAGCCGATTAAAGTGTCAAAGGGAGAGGAAGCAAATCTTGAGGAGATCAGGGGCTCTGCTGAGCTGAGTGTGCCAGAGGGGGACTGTCCCATCTGTCCCACAGTTACATCAGTGCTCACAGGTCAGCTCTGCACTCAAAACCCCTAAAAATTGAGGCAGCATTTGGGAAAGCCTGTGCTGCCAGAAATGCACCCAACCCATCCAGACTGTCCCAGCTCAAAATGACATCAGCTGGAGGTTTGCACAACCATGGCTCGGGCTGGAAGGGTCCCCAGAGCCCACCCAGTGCCACCCCTGCCATGGCAGGGACGCCTCCCACTGTCCCAGGCTGCTCCAAGCCCTGTCCAACTTTTCCTTTGAATTTTGAGTTCCCTCTAAAGCACCTTTCTCAAGAGATGTGTATTTCCCCAAGGCAAGGCACAATCTCTCTGCGTTTTTTCCAAGAGATCCCTCCTGGTCTGCTCTGACCTCTCTTAAGGAAGCATTACAAACAGTTTGAGAACAACAAAAAAAAAATTAGGCAACTCATCATAAATCAAAAATTTTATCAAAACCGAAGTCTGTTTTTTGTGGGTTGGATTTTCAAGCCATTGTAAATTAATTAAGTGAGGAAATCTTCCTAAAAGCTGTGATCCTATTCAATAACTTCTAAATGTCCCAATTGGAGTACTTTTAAACTAATGATCCATCTGGTAGGATCAGGATAACTTAGTGTTATTACACAACTAAAAAAAGCTTAAAAAATTATTTCATAACTGTGATTGTTTTAGTTTCTCTATTTTTTTCTCCAAGTGAGAAGTGGTTTTCCATTCTAGGTTTGAAACAAGGAAGTTGTGTACAGCCATATGAGATATTTTGAAGTTGCTATTTTAATTCTGTCTTTAAAATATTGATCTTCCTTTGACTTATTTACAGTGTTGCCCTTTTCTTTACTAATTCACCCACTCTCTTCTAAATTGGTTCGAAACTTCGATTTCTTGTTTCTAGTTCCCATATCCCTCTTCTCAATTTATACCAAAGATCCTGAATCCAATCCCATGGATATACCCAAATTTTCTCTACCACTTTCAACACCAGTTGAATTTGCCATACTTTTAATGAAAGGAATGGAAGTACAAAATATATATTAAAATGCTTATAATATACAATATATAATAATACAATAAGTACAAAATAAATACTTTGTGCTTCCATAACAGCTATTTTTATTTCTACCAACTTATGAATAGAAGAACAAATTCATAGTGTCTGAGAAATCTTACTTCAGAAACAATTATTATTTAACCAAGTTTTATTAAACAAGCTGTCCCTTCACAATGCTCCTTGCAGGCTATTTGTTAAACACATTTTTAAGGAACATCTTGTTTTGCTGCACATTTTTTTGAACACAGACTGGGAGATCCCTGGGGCTTCAGTATCTCCACACACTGAGTAGCTTTGAAAATAATATTTGTGAAGAGAATTCAGACTTGTAAGTGACACCATGCGTTTTATAATGCAACTGAAGTAATGAGTGTCTTGAAATTATCCTTAAAGGATTTCTGGTGCATTGGTGGAGGGGAGAAAAGGAGAGAAGGGATCTCAGAGGTCTCTTTATGTAAAACTCAGCTTTTGCTCCCTTCCCTGTTCCTTTGGATTTCCAGCCTTTTCCAACAACTTCGAAGAATATTGGCTTATAGCAGAAATATGCTTTGTGTTAATATGTGAGGAATTTAGGTCACTGAGCATTGTTCATTTTTTGTCTGGCCCTTGAATGACATGAGGTTTCCAATAGCCACTGCAGCTAATGAAAGTTGTTTCTGTTTTCAGACCAGCTCGCGGACAAACAAATGCCAGGGAAAATCTGCAGGATTGCTGGTTTGCCAGGCCTAGGAGGAAAATGTGCTGCTGTCTGATAGCTGGGGTTGTGTCCTACAGAGCAATTAAATTCCAATTAATTGATTGGTTGATCGATTTGGAATACATTCTTCTCTCCAGAAAACAGATGTGGTAGAATTCCTCATGTTCATTGCTTTGTTCTTGGATGTTAAAGCAGGAAAATGGAGTCTAGCAAAGCTGAGAAGGCAGTTTAACAAAGTTCTTAAGGTTTTGGCTGAAACTAGGCAGGAACTGTGGAGAAAATGTTGATATAGTGGAATAGGTGTCTTGAACCAAAAAGGTGGCCTTGAAGCAGTGTGTTAGGAGAATATTTGCTCAGATTGATACTTTCTGGAAGGGTTTAAATTGCTTTTTCTTTCTTTTTTTAACCAGTTACAAAGGCCCCCTTTCACAATTGGCTCTGCTTCTAATGCAGGACACAAAATCAATACAGTGCCCCCATGAAAAAAAAAGCTTCAGAAGACCCTCATGGTGTATTTTACACCCAGGTGCCAGAAATTGGGGTGATTTGGGCCAGAAATCTTCTACAACATCATTGAAAGGAAAAAGTTGATGTGCTGAAGTGATTGCATGTAAAAAGATGATGTGCTGCAATTCCAACATTAAATATGAGCAGTTGGGAGCCTCTTCCCCTAAAATGATGCTGCTGGCAAATAATAGGAAAAGGACAAAATGTCAAGTCAAAGCCTGAAAAGTAGGAAACCTAGAAGCTGAAATTTCCCACATGAATCCAGTTTCTACCTCTTCTGCATGGGCTCTCTAGGGGAGTTGTTTTCCTCTCTTCCCCTCACAAGATTTCTGCACAATTCTGTGCACAGAGCAGCCAGATTGGGATGGCCCTGCTTGGATTAATTAGCAACTCCTCAATAATTCTTCCTTCTGCTCATTGTGTGGCCCTTTTACTGCCTGCTGGTCAAAGCCACATCTGAAAACAATGCTCTCCATTTTCTCCTGAGGTTGATGAAGGGATGTGTCAGGGGAGAAGAACCACTTCACAAACGTTTCATTTTCACAGGGCAGTGTTCTAGCCATTCCCACAGTGAGAACTGCAAACCACAGGGCAGACACAGAGATTGACTAGCCACTCACTTAAGACAGGCAGGATCTGGATTTTTTTTTTTTTTTTTATATTTTTCCCCCCAAATATTTGGACAGATGTGGAACATTCCCAGTAAAATCCCTTCCACCTTCAGCTGTCAGCACGAGGGTGCAGTTGTTTTGTGGGACACATCCAGGAACGCCAGTCTAGACAAACAAAATGCAGCCCAGCCCCTGAGCAGCAGCTGACCCAGGAAAAGTTCAGCTCCAGGGAGTTGTCCAGCACCACTCTGAAAGTCTGGAGCATGTTATTGTCTCATCCCTTTCCCCAAGGCAGGATTCAGCTGCACAAGTCATGAGACCAGAACTCGGAGAAACTTTGGAGATTGAAAAAGCTTCTGAAGATTTTATCTTTATTTTCTCCAAAGTCTCAGCTCAGAACATGGGGGGAAAATGGAATAGAGTTTCAGCATTTAGCAACAAGCACTGTTTGATGTGTTTGGATTTAAGCATTTTTGATTTTTCATTAATTATTTTTGCAGTAAAGGGCTTCCCAACATTATCTTCCATTCTTTTTGAGTAATACCTACCTGAATAGAAAGGGCAAAGAAGTTTTCATTTTTCTTTTTCTTTTTTTTTTTTTTTATTGTTGAATGAAGAATATTGTGAATTTATTTAAAATCAGAACTGCAGAAAACCAACAAGACCATCAGGTTTCAAGGGAGCTGAACTTTTCTTCACTGATCTTGGCATTCCTAACCAGTTTTCCTGAGGTTTTGCCTCATTTGCCTTTAGGTAACACTGCCATCATGTCATGACTCTCATCCTTTCCCAGAGAGGGCCCATTCTTTGTTCAAAATGACACAGCACTTTTAGGAACTGTACCCTAAAATCCCTGCACAAAAGCCTGAGCTGAGATTACGTGGGAAAGGATAATTGCACCATTTCCCAGCTTTCATCTGCATGCCTTGTCAGATCTAATTTTACCCTGTGTGTGTGTGTGTTTGTGCATGTGTGTGCACCAGGGAGAGAAAAAAGCCACACAACAAGCCAGGGAGGCCCTCCAGAAGTGATGTGCAAGTGGTTCTAGTCCCTGGGCACCTATGGCAGGGAAAAAAAAACCTCTGGGAGCAGCATGGAGCTGCAAAATCCAGAGCTCAGAGCTCTGCTGCTCGCTCTGGAGGCAGAGGAGGGAGCCTTGAGCAGGGAGATGTCTGCTCTGCAGGGACCAGGGCCACTGGCTGGGTGAACAGCAATTTTTATATAAAAATATAAATAATATATGAATACATCTATAATTTAAGGTGTCTTGCAAGTTCTGGGAAGGAAATGTGACATTCAAGTGTGGGACTTGCTGCTCCCACACCTGACCTGTGTTCCACAGCCTCCAGTAGACTTTTCTCTTTTCCTGACTCATTTATCTCAGCTTTTTCACCCCTCCACTCACTCCTTCAAACTAAATTTTCTCCTCCTTGCCTCAGTCTGCTTGCTTAGGTAGTGCCTGTTCTTCCTGACTCATAATCCATTTTTTTCCCCTGTTTTATTTGCATGTGGTTACCCTTCCAGCCACCTGAGCACCCTGCATTCCTGTTTGATATTCCTGTCCCGTCCTTGTCCAGCTCCAGCTCCAACAACCCAAATATCTTTCAATTTTTGCAATTCCAAGATTTTCATAGGCAGGACAGATGGGATGTTGACAGAGTGCTCTTTTGCTGAGAGGAAAAGTCTCTTTTCCTGTGCAGGA
>WEZZ01024519.1:184109-210055 GCA_013400585.1 Chloropsis cyanopogon | reverse complement strand
AAAAGAAAAAAAAAAGGAATTAAAACAAACTAATTAGAACACTTCTTTTTTGTTGTATAACATTGTCTTTTTTGTTGATAATGTAAAGAAATAAAACTTAAAATTTTTAGTTTATTACTTTTAAAATAGTAATAAAAGAGAAAAAAATTCCTAAATTTTTCATTTTTAACGTGTACTTTTCACACAAACACATCTAGGTTTTTAATAATTAAAAGCTTTCTATTATTTACTTAATTTTTTCTTGCATCAAACTAAGACATTGGTGCAAAGAGATTTTACAAATGAGAAAATATAAATTATTTGTTAAGCCCAAGGACTTCCCTCTCAATGTACAATTTGAAGAGGCACAGTAGAACATTTTCATTCCATATGTTGTAAATTTTAAAAAGTGTAGCAGGTGAAATAAGACAATTGCAGAAGCCAACATCAGAAAATTAATTGAGGTATAAAGCAGAGACAAGGGTAAAGCCATAATGATGTTTTTGAGAAGGTATGAATATATTTTAATAATTTATTGCTAAATTGTAGTAAGAAACAGTCCATGAGTTTAAAGAATCTAAATGGAAAAATGAATTATTTGGCAAAAGTGCTTAGTGAGGAAATGCTCAAATCAGTGCATACGTTCAGGCACACTTTACTTCACAAATACCTGCCTCTAATATTTTCTTTATATGAATTTCATGGCAGTCTCTAAAATCTCATGTATGCCTGATGCAGACAGCATTTTCAGAAAAGCAAGAGGAAACTGGCAAAAATATCTGGGAAGGTTTTACAGTCACATTAACCAACGCTCTGCTGTTTCATGTTCATCTAAACTCATCTGAGATTAAAAGCAATGATTTTAAATTATATTAAACCTTTCTGAATACCAGTAGATCACCATCGATGTGAGAATTCTGTTTAACAGGGGGTAGCTGACACAAAAGTATTTCTCCCCATTTAAAAGGGAAAGGTGAAGTGAGTATTATTATTTTTTTTTTACATTTTAAGGGAACTAAAACATATAAAAATATTTGCCTCAAATGTCCAAGCTGTGTTTGACTCCCCAAAGTTCCACTCTAAATTTTTCTTGTGCTCCTAATCTACCTTCTACGAGGGACTTCACAAGAGTGCTTTATAAACTTAGATTTTTAATTTTGAAAAAATTAAGAACAAATTTAACCTTTTTTCTTTTTTTAGCTGATCAGAAAATCTGAGAGGGGATTAAGATTTACCTCCTAAGGAAATGTAGTAGTTTTGTTCACCTGAAAATACTTTAAAACATCCAGTTCAGGTCTGCTCTCCTATCAGGGGGGAAACAGCTGGGGAGGGGCTGTTAATAATGCTCTGATAATGAAGTTTTCTAACTCTCCACCCTGCAATGAATGGGTTTAAATGCCTACATGAATAAATCCAGACATTTTTTATTATTTTTAAACACCCTGAGATAGCACTGTTGGCTGTTGTGGGCTGCAGGTGTTTGTTTTGATTGGCCAAGGCCAAAGCTTGTGACCACAACACCCAAACCAAGCCCTTGTCCCTCGAGATTTGTCTGTGGGCCAGGTGGCAGAAAACACTCCCAGGTTTATCTATTGATTTATTTCTCTCTTTATTTATTTCCATTTGTTTGCATTGTGCAAGCAGCATGAGAGATTCAGCCAAATTCATAGGAGTTTCAGCAGTAATTGGCCAAAAAAAAGCTGATTTCCACAAATATTGATCTTTTCTGATGGCACAAAAGCTGATTTCCACAAGTATTGATCTCTCCTGATGGCTTTCAGGCTGTGAGCAGAAAAATTCTTCTGCACTTTTTTTAGTTCTCATGAACTGCTAAAAAGTTGGGCAAATTTTGATGGCCTCGAGCTGGTAAAGACAATTCTCCTAAGGTTGCTTACTTTGAGTCTTCCAAATTCAATGTTTTCTCTCAAATTAATAAAAACTGGATATTTAGATCTAACTGGATATTTAAGGGGATAGTTTTGATTATTCCTCAGTCATTGCCTCAGCTTTTGGGATGATTAAATTCAGATTTGCTACCTGTGCTGAAGGTAAGAGCAGCACGTCCCTCAATTAATTCTGTTTTCTGTAATCCTGGCAGGGCTCCTGGCTTCTTGCAAGTCAATGGCAGAGCTTCACCCACTCCCCTTCATCAGGAGTTCATTAAATGAATATTTGGGGTAATTAGGGACCAATCATGAGACTCCTGTTTTTCATTCCTAATGATCACAAATAGGATCCACGAAATGCCTGCTGGAGTTAATTGGAAGTTGCTTTCAATGGGCTTCAGTTCAGGCTTTTTATGTTGCACACAGGCACTTGTATAATTTTATTTTTCAGGGTTTTTTTATTGAAAGGCTTTTGAATTGATGGCACTTCCCCCTTCCCATGGTTCCCCCTCTGTCCCATATTCCTGAGCCCCAACGTGGACGTTGTTGGGTCACTCGTGTCCCTTCCCTGACGTCAGCCCTGGTGTGGTGGTCACTGCTGGTCACATCCCTGGTGTGGGACAAGGGAGGGGATTGTCCTCTCAGCAAAGTCCCCTCCTCCAGATCTGCTCAGGTTGAGTTGGACCCAAATTTCCTCCTTTCCTATTACCCAAAATTTAATTTGGTTTTCCAGTATCTTCTGCATTTCTCATTCGTTGCTTACAGCACAAGCTCAGTAATTTCCTTTTCCATTTTAATTATAATTTATACACCGCTTTCATTATGGGACAATTAATGTAGTAACACAGAGGAAAAAAAGTGGCTGAGCCACCTGAACATCTCTCTTCTGTTTGATATGGAAGCATAATATTTGTAAAATCAGAGCGTTTTCCAGGATGCAATTTAGGACAGATCGTCACACGTGGGTTAAAATGGTGTTGGTTGTTTTAGGAATTAAAGTGGGAAAAGTTGGACAGCACTGTATGGCTGTGGTCTCTCAGTGTTATTAGCATAGAATAATAATTGCAGCAAGGATTTCAGCCTGAAGAACTTGGGCTCTGGATAAGAATTTGCTTTCTTTCAAAACCAGACAGAAACTTAACCACGAAAATATGAAAGAGCCAAGCGGAAGCAGGGAAAAGTCAATTTATGTTGAACTGTTGAGGAAACCTTGTGATTTTTTTTTCCCCCCTCTTTAGAGTTGTTTCTTCAAATTAATTCAATTATTTCAGTTCTTCCTTCTTATTTTACTTCTCTTCCTTTTGAGGGAAAGGAAAGAATTATTAATGGATTATCTTTGTCTCTTCTTTGCTCATTTCTAGCATCATAAATATCAAAAAGAAATTACTAATTAACATTTTCTTAATATGATTAAGGGCTCTCTGTCAAGTGATGCCAAACACTGACTTTCAAAACAGCAGGAAATATATGGAGCTGACTTTTTTTTTTTTCTTGGAAAGCAGAGACAATTAGAGAATTTGTGTTAATATCAGTGATCCTTATCTCTTGGCTGAACTTTTACTTCTAATATCATGAGCTCCTTGAGCTGATAAGTGTATTTTAGAGAAAGTTTAATACCTCCCACAAAAAACACCTTTGCACATTATTTGATAACAGCACAAGATTACAGCTAGAAAGAATCAGACTAAATCCTGGCTGTCTGATAGAACCCATATTCTTCTGTCTTAAATTAAGTTGGGGAAGAAAGATGAAAGTGTTCAGGTGGGCAAAGAGCATGGAAAAATCATTTTTTCTTCATTTTCCTGCAGTCCTCAGCAACCTCCCCAACTGGCTGTGTTTGTCACTGATGGGACAGAGGGGTTGTAGTAGCATTTGCTACTTTTTTCATTAATCTCATCAGTCCCATGCATTTGTTCATTTTTATTTCTGATTTGACAGTGCAGATACAGATCCTGCACAAGGTGTGAGCATCTAGACCAGAATGACACTCAAGGCTTGATCTGAAGTGAGAAACTCTTTATAAAAATTGCTTTTTAGGTCACCTCCTAAAATTGTCTGCTTAGCAAGCCCTGCTCTTTTCGGGTGAGCAGACTTGTACAGATGTGTCATGCAAAGATTTATGAATTCTTCCTCCTAGAAGAGATGCAAGGAAAGGAAACTCAGTCTGAAATTTATGTGAACACCTGGACCACGTCTGGTATTTTACATTCTTGTTTTCTCAAACATTTGAGCATTAATATTAATGGTCTCCATTTTGCAACCAAGAGAAATATCAGCAAACTATGTCAAACATCCTAAACTTTTCATTCAAGTGTCTTTATATGGGCAACTTTAATGAAAAGCTGCTATTAACCTCTGGTAAACCAAAATCCTTGCTTGTAGGGCCAAGTTCAACTTAGCATTTGAGGCCAAAATATCAACTGAGCCACTGGAGCTGACTGCACATATATGAAAAGGAAAATAAGTAATACTCATATACAGAATTTCTGTGGCCAAATATTTTATGTCCTGCCTATCCTCAACTTCTTCATATGTTCCTAGCCAGGACTGTGAAAACAAAAACTTGAAATGTGCAAACAACCTGCCGTATTCAAGGTACAAAACAGCAAAAATACCACGATGTGCAGTTCCCTGAAATAGCCACGCTGCCAGTCAGTTCTATCAAATTGGGATCTGGGATATTTTCAGTCCCAATTATCCTGGCAGATGTCACTGGTTCTCCATCTGCTTTTCCACATGTCACTCTGCTCCATTGCTCAGCCCCTTCTCTGCAAAATGTGAGTTTCCCTGTGAGTATAAATATAAACATAAAATATAACTATAAATATAAAAGTATATATAAATATAAATAGATAAAATATGTAAATCATAAATATGAATAGTATAAATATAATTAATAGCAATCGAAACTTATATAAACAATATAAATCAGTGTACAAACACACAAATCAGAGGTTGTTGCATGTCCTGAGGCACTGAGAACTGAGTTGCTGAAGGAATTATGCCTGGGAGGAGGTGGCTGTGGCAATCTCAAAGGCAGGAGCAAGGACAGAACTTTCTTGGGTTTTCCCTTCCTTTTTCCTACCATTTTTCATCCTGAAATTCCTTGCAGCGATGTCCCCTGCCCAGCATTGACACCCCAGTGGAGAAGGTCTGCATTTACTGTCATATCTCAGTGGTTTATGTTATATATTTTATTATATTGGATTTACAAATATTCCCTTCAAAGAATTCTAGAAGTTGTTTATTTGGTTGGAAATACTTGAGTTTCTACATGAGAAAGCCATCAAGGACATCAAAAAAAAGAGGGAATGTGATAAAGGAAGAGTAGAATCCTAAATAAAATGACCTGAACACAATTTTCCTTAATTTATTTTCCTTGTTTATTAGGAATTTAAGATTTATTTATTTTCCTTAAATAAATAAATTCAATAAATAAATTTATTTAAATCCTTAAATGAATCTAATATTTAAGGAATGTTAGAATATTTTCTTTTCTAATATTTCTGGTTAACCAGAGCTAGAAAAATAATAATCTGCTGTTGATAGCAAAGATGCTCCTGAACTTCAGTGGGATCTGCAATTCTCCTTTCAGGCCTTGTACCTAATAATTCAAGATTAAGAGGGCTGGCTTTTCCTTCATATCTGGTTTTTGGGTTGTGTTTTGTTTCAGGGGTGGTGGTTTTTTTGTTTAAGGTTGTTTTTAGAGTTTTTTCCCCTCCTTTCCATCTTGATGTCCAAGTTTTTTGCAAGTGCCACGTTAGGGAGTGACTGATGGTGAAGATTTCCATCTCCCATAAAGGTTCAACCTCTCCCTGATGTGGGATCCTGATATCCACTCCCTTTTTACAAGGGAACAACTCAGTTCCAGATTTTGTCACACTGAGAAAGAGAGGCAGGAGCAGCAGCAAGAGAAATCATGTAGTAACTCGAGGAAATAAGTGGGGAGAATATTTTTTTTTAATCAGAGAAATTATCAATCAACTTTAAGAATTAAAAATGGGCAAAAATATAAAATTTCATTATTATTGCTAGATGTAAAGTGTAGAGATACCACAATCCCATTAGGGAAGGGATTTTTATTAATTTTTGAGGGAAAAATACTGTAACTTCTGTCTTAGGGGCTATATATGTATATTATGTGTGCAGGAAAGAGCTCAGTGAGTCTTGGTGATGGATTGTTTCCTGTTCTATCATTCCTAATATCTTCTTATCAGACATGCAAAGTCTCCATTTGGAATTATGTACTTAACTCTAACTCTCAATATCTTTGAAGTTTCCTGCTGCAATAGAATTTTTGAACACAGGGAGAGATCAGGTCATGGGAGAAATTTATGGCCTCAAAGATTTATTCAGGATTATTCTGTGTATATATGTTGTGTATACAGAGCCTGTGCATGAAAATCCAGCATTTTTGTCATGGGAAAAATGTTTGGAATGCACTTTGCTTCATAAGGAAATTCTCACTGCAATTCATCAATCTCTTTTTACTCTTGGAAAGCAAATGGCTTTTGTGTTACATGGTGCAGGAGTTCATAAGGCAAAGAAAAGCAGAATCACCATCAGGGGGGATGTTCCAAGTCTTTGCAGTCAGAGAAAGATTATTTAATGGAGAAAAAAAAATAAATGAAAGGACCAAAGTTATTTGAATGTAAGAGCACAGCAAAAGAAGAGTTGTGAATGGGCAGGAGTAGAGTCACGCTCAGTAACAGAAAAGTTGCTGACTTATTACCTTCATTTAATACTTCCACAAATGGAGAAACTTCCCAAAAGAATCTGTTTTAAAAATTTAAAGTCTTCTTTAAAGACTGCAGCTTAGGAAGGCATCTTTCTAAGACACATGGATTTACGTGCTGCTCTCAAAAAGAAATCTGTAATTTTGTTCTTTTTCATGTTAGAATGGATTTGAACTCAAAAGAGCTCAAGAAGGGATGGCAGTGGGTAGAAAGCTTTGGGGCTTCTGTTTGCTCATAGCCCTACAGTTGAGAGATAGAGACTGATTCACTTATGCTTTTCTTTTTCTTCTATGAAGAATAAATCAGATTAAAATAATACCAAAGTGTGTTCCCTGAAAAGGGGTCCACAATCATCCTCCATTCTTTCTGTAGGGATAGCAAGCTAAAAATAATATAAAAGAGGAAAAGCAATTCACTGTTAAAACTAATATTTAGGTAAGGGTCTGAATTGAAACAATCTAAAAAATTTCTATTGTGAAGCTGGAAATTCAGAATTAAAATTATGAAGTTTGGCCACTCCTGCCATTCTTGAAATTTATTGAAAAGCTGCTTTCAGCATTGCTCAGAACCAATTTTCTAGGAAGTCTAGAGGTTCAGGATCCAGCCCTTTTCCTGTTCATTTTCCAGTAGTATTTCCTGGCAAGGAGCCAGTATCATTAACTAATTTGCTGTAGTATTTCCATGCTCTGTGACCTCCAGATTCCAATAACCTTCAAAACAAATGGTTCCCCTTGAAACAATGTTCTATACAAAAAAAAAAAAATATAAATATTGCAGTAATTCCTTGCTTTATCAAGTGGTTATATAAGAGAGCACTATACATTTTAAGATATGGTCAATGTAGCAAAAATGTTAATGATCAAACTGGAAAAAGTCTTCAAGATCAAATTCTCTGTAGCAAATTTTCATTCATGGGTTCATGATCACCTTCTGTTCTAATTTCCTTTAAGCTGCAAGGTTTTTCTATGGATTGCAAGACAACAAATAGTGAGGAAATGCAATGGAATTACAGGAAATTAATTATCTGTTAAGTGGCTAAAAAGTTGGGAATATCTGGTGTTCTTTGTTTCTTTATGTCTTTACATTTCCTTTTATACCTAAATACCTCAAACTGAATTAATGGTGCTTTCTTAAGTTTCTCCACAATCAGAGAAAGATTTATTTTTATTAATTTTTCTAGTTTTTCCTTCAGTTAAGAAAATAATTCCTCAGTGCTGTAGTTTATCCGATTTCTGAAAGAAGATTGAGAGTGTATCTGGCCCTGTGTGATTTCGAACTTTGGATTTATTATTACTTCCTTTGAAATCAAACATCGTACAAAATCAATACATAACCCTCAATATTCATTACCAGTGTTGCCTAACTTCAATATACAAGCAGCTCAGTGAGATCTACATTTAATCTCCAAAATCTTATTGGATCACTGCTCTATTCATCCAGGTTTATTTGTTTTCTCTGCTTTTCAGTAACAGAAAACTCTCTTTGGGTTAAATGACAGCAGGGATAAATTCTTTATAAAGGTTCTTTCCTCTTTTGCCCCTTGTATATAAAAGATTGCTTGGATTAAATCTTTTCTTTAAGATTTGTGACAGACAACTATGAGTTAGTGTAAATATCCATCATAACAATAAATATATTCAAAGTTGATAAATACTCTTCAGTATCAAAGTTATCTTCTTGGAGCTTTTCCGTCAATAAACTTTATTGTTAGGAATTAAAAGCAAAAGTGAAGGAGACATTAGGAGAACCCTCACAATTTAAAAAATGGTATTTTCTCAGTAATATTCCAGAATCATCAGTAGCCCATAGCTACATCAGAAATTCTCACAGACAAAAACCTATTTTAGCGAGTTCTTCACTAAAATATTCATGGAATCAGGGGACAAGAGGCCTGAACTTGGCCTCTATTCCAGGACAGTGAGCCGTTATTTTCAGAACAGGATATTGATTACATTGCCCAAAGGTCAGGTAGTCCTTACTTCTTTCCTAAATCAACTGCAGAACTTCCTTACTCAAATTGGAAGCAATCTCATCTTTTTCTTGGGGCCTGATAGAGTAAAAAGCCTTTAAAAGCATTTAAGGAATACTTAAAATGTTGGGGGAAAAAGCCCTCAGAGTCACAATTGCTTTCTATTTATCTGACATTGCTCTAGGATGTTTAAAGGTAATTGCCTGTGGCACTGCAGGTATTTGTAAATAAACAGCTGAGGATGGAGAGCTGGGCCATATAAACATAACAGAGGTATTTGGCAGGAAAAGACCCTTTGAGTTCAGCTGTAAAGGATAAATCTTGTTTGACCTTGCTGGAGTCTCCAGCGGGGAGCTCTGAGTCACTGGGAGAATGAGGCTGGGATTTAATTTGGATTGACAAGTGGCCTCCCACTGAGGGGACCCTGCAAAGGGCCGAGGGAGGAACACCCCGTGTGAGCCAGCTGGGTTTGCTGTGGCAGCCAGGATAACCAAAAAAAGCAGATTAAAGGGTGCTCCAGACACTCAGGTCAGGTCCCAAAACATCCTCTGCCTCCTTCTGGGGAGCATTCCGACATCGGGGTGTTGCAGGAGCCATCAGGTGCCTGACAGGAGGAGGGGATGCAGAAGGCTGAGATCAGTTTGAAGGTTTTAAAACCCAACAATTTCTCTGTCCCTCACATCCCTCTGGGGTCCTGCTGAGTTCAGTCTGAAGGTTTCCAAACCTTCAGTTTGTCTGTCCACGCCTGGAATCCTGCTGGTGCTCAGCGTGACCTCCAGCGGGTGTGAAAGGGCAGAGGAGCGATGCTGACGTGGATTTAGCACTGGGAAAAAGGAGTTTATCTGCAGGAGTGAGTCTGCATTTCCCACTGGGATAAAAAACCCTCACACCATGTGGGGAACTTCATTTTTGGCAGGGCAGCTTCCAGGAATCACCCACCTGCTGTCATTCCTCCCCTTTTTGGAATGAGCTGGAGCAAGGGATCGTATCCCAGGAGAGTTTTCTGTGAGAGTGTGAGTTTGTAACAGAAATATATTTTTTGCTACTTTCTCCCTTCTAGATTAGGAATAAACACAATTATAAGCTTGAGACATCGACAAATGAAGTTTAAAAATAAAAATGAAAAGAATAGGGATTTCCATCATCACAAATAAAGCTTTATTATTCAGCTTTATTTATTTAAAAACAAATAAAGCTCGATAATTTGTGAGCTTTATTAAATTTAAAGCTTTATTAAATTTAATTTTTTCTTTTCCCTATACTGGGTCATTTATTCATAGTTCTACACCTGCATTACTTTTCACTAAATGAGAAGTACTGCTAATATTAGTGCAAAACATCTGTTGGGTCTTTCCACAATGCAACCTCAGTTTTCAATATCAGACCATTCACACACCAAGTTTATTTTCCTTGCCGTAAATGACAACTCGTCCCTAAAATCAGCAACAAAATTAAAGAAAACCATTTGCAAGATAAGATATTTAAAAGCAAGATTTCTTGACAAATCCACTGCACTTTGAGACAAGCTGGTACATTTTCATTATCATCCTTTAGGGGATGGTTTTAGTTTCTGATCAAAATCTTGGATTATTTTGTACTGATAAAAACTATGACTCCCTGCCCCACTTTAGAGAACACAGAAATTCTTCCATTGTGTTGTTGTTTGGTTTTCTCCCCCATTTTTAGCGTTATTATAAAAATAAATAGATTTCTAAATGATTTTTTAAGTCAACAAGCCTATTTTCAGCCACTCACGAGCTGTCTTTTATTATCTGCCTCCTGTTACCTTAGGCAACCTATTTTTGTATTCAGATTTAACATCCTAATAGATCTTATCTAACTGCTTTCTCAAGGAACTTTTATGTGGCATCTGCTGGGCTGGAACGTCCAAAAAAACTTCTGCAAGAAGTGCCAACCCTTATTCCATGCCTGGAGGGAATCTGTCTCTCTCTCTTTGGGGCATTTTGGAGCACAGCACCTGTGGATGCCATTTCCTGGGGTTTTGCTGTGTTCCCTGTGCAGGTGGACTCTTAAATATCTTAAATATCTGAATATCTTTTAGTCTTTAAAATGTCTCTCACTGTAGTTTCTTTCCTGATAATCGCCTGGGATCTGATCCAGCTTTGTCACCGTGCAGAAACCAAGTTTGACATCGACTTTATCAAGACATTTGGCAGAGCTGCAGGCAAAAAAGAAATTTGCTGCTGAAATATTTGAAGCAGAACATTTTTACACAGCAAATGAAAATAACGGCATTATTTATGTCATGTTTCTTGTTTGGACAACATAGCAGAGTGTGTTTGGATCCCTGGATTCAGAATTTGTATGTTATTTGTCAGTATCAGACAGGCTGGAAACAAAGCAATAAATTACAGTGTGACATGGAAAGAAAGGGGCTTTAGCACATTTCCTAATATTAGAAAATACAGTTCCAAATATTGAATTTAAATCAGCTCTAGGCAGCTAAAGTAATATCAGAGGTAACAAATATAATGAGTCAATGTCTGCTAAAGCCATCAAGGCTGCAGCCTTAAAAACACAGAGTGTAAAAATATTCACATTTTAGTCTTTCTTATTATATTCTGGGTGACATCATGATGTAGTGCATGGCAGCTGGATTAAGTGCTAATGGAAGTCACGCCAAAAAGAGTTCAGCAGTCTGCTTCTTCTTTAGCAAAGCTCACTCCAGTCTATATTAAAGCAATATAAACATTTGCAGGATGAGATTCCATCTGACAGAGAAAAGAAAGAGGAAGAAAAGAGAAAAATTCACAACCTGAATTTAAAAATATAAAGTGATTCCCAGTAACACTTGGTGGAAAAGGGATAAAGGTGGAGCCATACTACAGGGAAATGCTCTAACAAATTCTATGAATCTTCCACATTTTTAGGCCCATGTAGCAGTTTGTTCATTGGACCTCACACCTCCACAGGCCCATGCCTAATCAAGATGATTTTGTTTGTTTGTTGGTTTCAAATCCCTGGTAAAGGATGATTTGCATCCACTGAAGTTTTCATTCATCAAAGATTACAACATTCGTGCCACATAACTTCTCATTTTCAACTGGCTCTCGTTCAAATTTCAATTCTGCATCAAAGTAAAATCCTGACAGAGAAAGAAAAAAGGAAAACAGCCTTGTCCTTAGAGATTAAACACAGTTTTGGTGTTAGACAAGATGTTGCATTGCAGTTTTATTTCCTATAGAATTTCTTTCAAAAATGACCAAGTTAACAGGGCCAGGTCCCTGCCCTTGTGGAGCCACATGAATTTATTTGATATGGATTTGAAATGCTGAATTAGTGAGGGTTCACCAGAGGATACAGAAACAGATTTTTGCACTGGTTTTGATTCACCTGGAATTACAACAGCTCCCCGTGAAATGCAGGGTTCAAAGCAAATTTGAGTGGTGCCTTCCAAATTTGGTTTGGGTGAGATCCAGACCCATGAATCCTTCATCCTTTGTGGGGATGCCCTGCAAGGTGGGACCTCAGAGCTCAGCCCAGCTCTTTGCAGAGCTCCTTTGAAGCAAGGCCAGAGTTTAGGGCTGTAATTAAACCAGGGCTGAGGCAGATTCAGGCAGAATTTGCATCCAGTCAAGAGCAGTTTAATTCCTTAGCTCCTTGCTGCTTCCTCAATTCTCAGTCTCTAGCAGGAGGAAGGATGAAGGAGGAAGTCTCAGTGTTCTGAACTTCCTTGGGAAATGGAAATGGAAATAGAAATGCACTTTCTCCCAGGCACTTTTTGACTGAACTTTGTTCAGAACAAAGGTCTGACACAGAAACTGATAAAATGGGTTGCATCTGTTTGTGGATTTAATAAGGGATATCAGAATAGAAGAGAAAATCCTGGATATAAATAAGACATTAAATTGCTTTCCTTCCTTATTCCCTATCCTTTTGACTTGTTGCTGCAGCAAATATACCCCAGTATTTTTCAAAGACGTACTTTTGATTTTAGGCCACGTCGTTGCCCATCTCAGAATATATATTTACATTTCCCATGTGCTGTAGGCTCTTTTTCTGTCATGATTAATATTTTTGTACAATTAGAGACAAAGAAGAAAGGAGGGACTTAGTTCTGTAAAACTTTAGTGTATTATTGAATGACTTTAACAAATAGGTGTTCTTTTTGGACTAGACCTTCCACTGCCATAAATAAGAGTACAATTTCACGTGCCATATTCTTATTCAGCAAATATCCCCTTTCCTTGCTTCAATTTCAGCACCAGGCAAGCCTGCACGTACCTTTTGCCGGATTTCATTTTGATTCTGCACTATCCAGTGGAAGTCCAAAGGTATCCAGTCACTTTTTCCAGGACACTGAGCCACGTGCATGTTCTCTGTCTCAGCCTGTTTGAGCTTTCCATCACCAGGGAGCTCCATGGCAACTCAGTGTGGAAACAGATGTGAGGTCACACAGAGCCTATGGAGTGAAACCTGAAGACAATGGAAAGAATTCTTTCAATACACTCTGGCAATTGGTGCAGCTCCATATATATAAAGTTTTAAAGCCATTTCATGCAAAAGTTCACTACAGTTAAATAGTTATTTAAAGTTTCAGTCCAGATTTTTTAGTATGAAAAGATAGTGATTCAGAGTGTACCCCTCTCTCTGATCTTCCCTTCTTTTTCCTCCCTCTGGGATTCTAAATAAATTTAAGAATCTTCTTAAGTTCATTTAAGAATCTTCTTAGAGTAGCTTGTTTAGGAAAAATCAAGAGTTGGCTCCAGCAAGTTGCCTTCACTTGAAAAGAAATGAGGAAACGTTTCAGAGGCAGCTCAGTCTTATTGACTATCAAAGAGAATACAGGCCTTAAATCACATAAAGCTCTTTTCTAAAGAAGCTGCATTCTTTCATCATAAAGGTGCTTTGAAGGCCTCAATGCAAGATCTCTTTCTGTTCAGAATATTCAGAAATGTAAAATGAGTTTTAATGTTGCCACTCTTTAAATCTGTGAGTCACATGTCAGCACCTACTTTATATCCTATGTGGTGGCCAACAAACCTCATTCCCACCTGCAGCAGGATTTAATTTCCTAAAATTTAACTTTCAAACCAAGGGAATCTGAGTTTAAATTTAAATTTTAGTGTTAGGTGCATTCCTGTGCCTATATGTTAAATTGCCTGTACAGAAAAGACTAACTGCAATTTCCACATAAATATCAGTGATTTTATCTTTTTTTCTGGGATGCTTTGATATATGATGAGGCTTTTTTTCACCTGAGGTTACAGGTGTGTTTACATAAAATCTTCAGCAACTTTAGAAACTTTCAAGCAAAATCCAACACCTGTGATCTTTAAACCAAATAATGTGTCAATTTTACGACTGGAGCCTTGGATTTTAGATTTTAAAAGGGTGTTGTAGGTCAATAAGGAAGGAATATTTGGATCTGATTGAAATTTATTTAGAGGAAAAACACCAGGAGGAGGTTTTTTTTGCCCAAAAGGGTGCAAGAGGTGTTGTTATTAAGTCTGTAACTGTTTGTGTTAGGGACAGCCAGCTCCTCTCAAAAGAGACTTCACTGTGAATGGCTGAGATATTGATGCTTCTAGTCCCTCTGAGACCTTGCCAGAGCCCCTAAATGTGGTGGTGTCCCCACAAAGGTTTATTTCCTCTTCTCTGACATCCCAAAAAATGGAAGTTGTTGTCACATTGATGGTGGCTGTAAACAATAACAAAACATTGCCGTTCTCTCCTTGGTTTTGAAAGAGGAATGAAGAATTTAATTGCCTTGTGAGGCACAGAGGCTTTTCCCCAGGAGCTGTTTCAGGAGGTGGCTCCTCGATCTCTGCACATCATCCCTGACATCAGTGCAGGAGGACAGGACTGTCAGGACCTCCTGGCACTCCACCATCTCCTAATCCTGAAAAAAATGGCAGAAATAAAGGAGTTCAATGCTTTGTGTGGGCTGGGCTGTGAGGGGTCTGGAGGCAATGGCAAAGCTTTCCACTCCTGTTTGTACAAATTAGACATGACTTTGAGAGGGCTCAGAAAAGTCTGGAATTAGGGGAAATCAGTGATGTGCAAGGTAAAAACATTTAGAGGAGCTGTGACTTATACAGATCAAAGAAAATTATGTAAAACCAGAAGAAATAACCGCAGGGTTTTGTCCCTGTGGAGAGAGTGAGGACATTGATTTCTTAGAAACTGTTCCTATATCCCATCTGTCTTCAAACAAACTTAAAAGCTGGCAGAAGAGTGTCTTAGAGAACTTTTCATGCAAGGTTAGACCTTCTGGGAAAGTGAGACAAGCAGCCCCAGAACCTCAGCTTAATTTCCCCTGCACAAATAAGGATGAGCCCAGATTGAAATCCCTGCAGCAAACAGAGTGTGAGGTCATGGAAAGGAACAGATTATTTTGTAAAAATGTGGAGCTTCTGTAACAGAAACCTCTGAATTAGCTGCTGGATGTTTCAGAAATGTCCACATGTACCCAATATTGTCAGGCTCTCCTGCTTGTGAATAGACTTCCTAAAGCCTCAGCTGTTTCTGCTTTCCATGAATGGCAAACAAATGTGCAGCTCTGTTAGCCTGAGATCTGAGGCTGGCCTGAGCAGGGAACTGTGTGGGAAAGCTGTGGAAATCCTGGGAATAGATGGAGACATTCAGTTCCTCGCAGAGTAGGCCTCAAAATACAGGAAATCCAAAATAAGGGAAATTGTGTCCCTCAAAATAAGGGAAATTCAGGATAATTCCTGTTCAGTGTTCAGAAAGGGCTTGGGAAGACACAGCTACTAGAGAGCATCATCTGCAAAGGACTGGGGGGAAATCTGGGAGAAAACCCACTATATTTATAGAATACATTTTATTAAGTTTCAATCTTTAAGGAGTGTGGGGAGCTGAGCATGAATTTCTCACTCCTGGCCCCCACAGGACTGAGGAAAACACTGAAAATTTAGTAAAGCAAAAATAAAACAGAGCAGTTTTGCTTCTTCAAACTTAGAGTTGCACTCTTCCTTCTTCTTCCTTGTTTTGGAAAGATGCTGTAGACACCCATGTAACTAATGAATGCTGCTGAAATTGCCCTTTGCTTCCTTCAAATTCTTTTATATTCATAATTTTGTTAGTACCATTCTGGTGTCAGATGTCCAGGTTTCTATGTAAAATGTTTTGTTTCACCAATTTATGCAGGAATACAAGAAAAAGGTTGGCATACAGTTGCTAGGAGGATAAAGGAATTATCTCCTGAGTTTAAAAAAATCTGCTAGCATCATTTTCACTGAGAAAAATTGTTACTATCATTTTCTAGTAGGATAATTTTCTAGTATAATTGTTACTATAATTTGCTAGTATAATTTTCATGGAGAAAAATCGTTGCTTTCTCCTGTTTAGGAAGGAAATCTCAAAGTTTTACAAAGATGGGCTATCCATGTGAGAGTGTTTTGGTCTTGGTTTGTTGGTGAGGTCATTTGTTTTGCTGTGCCATGTGCCTGAAAATGCTTTTTCTTGTGATTTTCTTAGATGAAAAAGGAATGTATTTGCTGTCTGTAAATCATTAGACCACCAAAAGTAGAGATTGGTCAGTTTGCAGGCTCAGGAAGCCCAAGAAAGATGAATTTATACTGATGCTGAACTCATTTTACCAGAAAATAATTGCTAACCCAGTCAACATGGGCACATTTCTTGAACCAAAACTGTCCAATACAAATGCAGACTGGCCATAAAATGGAAAGTGAAAGCATTCTCAGCATTCTGGAAAGTTTAGCAATTTATTCCTTCATCAGCCTGGTACCAGAGAGCACCAAGTGATGTCATGAAGGCTTGTGGGGAGAAAAAAAAGAATTAAATCATTGTTGAATCTGTACAAGTGTTTAAGGCATTTACCCACTACAATTCAACAACAACAAAAAGAGAAAAACAGCTCCTTGGGATCCATGGAGTGATGATATTTCTGCTTATTCTGTTTCTGCCCCTCTATTTCTCTCTCCCCTCACCACCTCTTTTTCTATTTCTCTCTCTCTCAATCTTTCACATTTACTATTACATAAAATCCACACTATTGACTTTGTTTACCCCTTAATTCAGGCAGAGGCACCTCTTTAAAAATTTTAATAAGTAAATAGTAAATAATAAAAATTAGCAACACTGATAGCAACCCAAAACCTTTCCCCTCACATTTTACACAGCCTCTATTGTTTATTTTTCCTGAGGGCTGTCCCTTATACATTGAAAATGCTGGGAAAGAGTTGCAATCCTATTAATTAATACCCATTGCCATTGACTGAGCAGTTCTGTGCTCGAAATGGTGACTCAGACATGCAATATTTATTTGTCTGTGTTGACACCAAATATTTGCTCTGGCAGCCAAGAGAGCAACAGCCCAGAACATCAATTCCCCAACTGTGTGGTTGCTTTTGTTTCTGAATTCTCTTTTTTTCTTTTTTCTTCTTTTTTGCCATGCAAATTTTTTCACAGCTGTTGCTTATAAAGTTGACTTGGATGCTGCTCAATTCAGAGAAATGGTATTTTACAACAATTTATAATTCTTTCATCTTCTGAAAACAATGGATTTGTTTGTGTTTAGATTGGGCTATTTTATTAATAATCCATGGCTCTGGGCAAAAATTAAGATTCCTGGCAGCAACTGTGAGAATTTTTTCATGTATGTATATACAAATTTTCATCTGCTCTGCTTTTCAATACATTACCTAACTATTGGAGGCATCACATTTTCCATGTTCCTGATTTTCCATTATTTTGTTACCATCTTGCCTAATTCATTCTGCCCATGCTAATTCAGCCCTGTTCCTTTCCATCATCCTAATTCAATATCAATATAATTCTGATTTATGATGCCATGAATGGTAGAATTGTAAATTTGTGCCACAGCTTTATGGGTAATACAGTAACACCACTTCTGACTTTTTCTCTTTTTTTTTCCTTTTAAGTTCCCTCAATGTATCAACACAATCTCCATACCTAGAATTTATAATGAATTTGTAAATAAACCAACATTGTTTGGGGTGTTACATTTAAATCCTAAAAATAATTTTGCTTCATCTTGTTTGCATAAATGCTGTTTATTGTTCCATCTATTTAAAGTCTCTCTTAAACTGCTTTTCTCTTCATGTGTGTTTGAGTTTTGTTGATATTGGGTTAATTAAGATTGTGTCAACATGCAATAAAATGCTTTAGGTAATTTTATTCTGTTATCCACCCTTCAATTAATACTTAAATAAACATCAGCTCTGTTGGTGCAGCAGGACTTGCTCTGGAGAGAGTTTGGGTGTTTTCTGTATCACTTTTCATTTTGTTCCAGTTACAACTGGAACAATGGAAAGCTGTGACTTTAATCCATTTATTCCCTTTGGCTGCTCCTCTAAAAGATTCTGCACTATAAAAAATTGGAGAGAAAATAAGGAAAACTTCCTGCATTCTGATGGAGTTTTTTTCTCCTTTTTCTTTCAATTTTTCTTTTGTCTGGGTTTGTTTCAGGAGAAAAAAAAAAAAAAAAAAAAAAATGGCACTGGGCTGTAAATGCTCCAATGAGGGTTCACCCTGATTTACAAATTTAGTATTTCAGAATGAATTCACTGCAGAATAACAGGTCAGTGGAATAACCCAATGAGACAAAATCACCTGAGACACTGCAATCTGTGCTCAGGGGTGGTGACTGAGCTATGGCTGGGACAAACAGGGCTGGACACGTGAAATTTGCTGCAGCCCTAAAAAGTACAAGCACCATTGGCTTGTCTTGTGTGCTAAAAATCCTAAATTTGGGACTCTGGCAGAACCCCAGAGCACAGAAATGTCCTATTTCTGTGTGTTCTGTGGGATCCTTGCCATGGGCTGCTGAGGGAATCTGGGAGAGGAGCGAGTTTGGAGGCGGCAGGTTCTGTGGTGACAGCTTTAGAAGTGACAAGTGTTGTGGTTTAACCCTGACAGTGACTAAAGCATCTTTATCGACACCATTCTCATTCCAAATTCAAAACACACCAGCTACCAGGGAGAAAATTCATTATCTCAGCCAGATCTGGGACACCCACCCAAAGAGTCAGGAAATTCTGTCAGAGGAAGGTGCAGTGGCCATCAGGAGGGGAATATATCCACTGCCTCCATCAGCAAGCAAGCTCAATAATCCCATGGAAATCTTGCTGTGTGCTGGAAGGATTTTGCTCAGGAATGTTGGATGCACCCCCCTCTCTCAAAAGACTAAAGGCAGAACATATCATTTGTGCCCGTAGCAAAGAGGTGGTAAATTATGTTACCGATATTTATCTCAAATTCAGATATTTCCATTGCAATCCCTTTTAGCAAGCATGGATCATTTTATTTTCTGTCACTATCCAGGGGATTTATAGGACTAAGTCCTCTCACTAATGAAGCTCACACAGAGATCTTTCTCAGTCATCAAAACTTGGCTGGAGCCTAAAGCTCCTTGCCAAATGTAGGATATTAGTGCAGTTCAAGGATTAAAATTCTTTATTCCACTTTTTCTTTCATTATTCTTTTTTTTTGGTTCATCAAAAGCTACAGATGTGTTTACTAGGATAGAATCTCCATAAAAAGGAGTGTTTGTTACTTGAATTATACATTCTCAGAAATCAGTGCCACCAAAGGAAGGCATTTCTGGTTTCATGTCCTCAGCCCAAGCATTAATGAACAGGTTTATTAAAGGTACGAAACATAAATCCCACAATGTAACCAAACCTTGATTACCTTTTGGATTAGATGCTTTTTTATTGGAAAACTTGGGTAACCCTTTCAAAATTTGCATTAGAGGAGGAAGAGATTTTTATATGTTTAAGAGATGTTTAAGAGATGTTTAAGAGATGGAGATTTTCTCCAAAAGTTTAGCCTCTCCTGAGACTGTAGAGAATGGAGTGATTGATCTGCAAAAGGAAAATGGCTATAGGGAATTGATGTTCATGTCAAACATGGTCCTTCCCAGGGTTCTGGATTTGTTTGGTTGGTTGTGCTGTGGGTGCTGGAGTTTTGTAGGAAAGAAAATAAAATCTGCCATTCTTGCTGGAAGTTCTGTCAGCCTGGTGTTCCACCTTGTGAAAAATTCACGTCTAGAAGGACAAAAAGGAACAAAACTGGGAGACTTGACAGATGAACTGATCTAATGAAAGCAGCAAGGGATGGAGACACAGGGAAGAGGGAAATGATTGTTTTTCTCTTGTTGCAAACAGCAAACAGAGGAGGGGAAGGACGCTGCGTGTCTGGCAGGGTCCCCCCTGCCCTATGATTTTTTTGGCAGGCTAATTGAGGCAGCTGACATCAGTGGCAGGTCAGGGACACACAAAAGAAGAGCAGTGAATCTTGGCAGCCCAGGCAGCAGCCAGGACAGGGACATTTAGGGTTTAATGAGTGAAATAAAGGAGCAGAGCACTGATTTTCCCCAGAGAACCTGGCAGCCAGGACTTCATCAGATCCTTGCTGGAGCTGTGTCATCGCTCCAATCTGAAAGGCTGATGGTGCTTCTGGGGGCCAGGATCTGCTGCTGGGACAACTGAATTCCCCCAGGAGCAGGGCTGGAGTGAAAGAGAACCACTGTCTGATGTTTTCAAAGAGATTTTGCAGGGAAGCCTTTCTGGGGATTCATTTCTGAAGAAAGCCAAGCCGACAAACAAACAGCACAGACACTTCATCATCCCTCTCCCTGCCATCCTTCTCTTTGTCCCACCACTTCAGTGCACTGGTATTTAACAGGAGGAGCTTTTATAGAACCTAGGGTGGCTGGAACTTCAGTATTTTCTCAGCCTCATTGCTGCCAAACTGATTTTCAGTGTTCAGTGGCAGTGTGATTCTGATCACAGGAGTTATTTGTGCAATCCCTCAGCTGCCTTCAAACTGTCCCCTGCTTTATAAACCCACATCTCTGAGTGGCTGCTGTAGACTTGAGCACTTTGTAGACTGATTTTCTTCCTTTTTTCCCCCCCTGAGAAATGACTGTGTTACTCCCACTTGATTTTCTGCTCACAACAGAATCAACATGATGTCATATTTTCTTTTAGCTAATATTTCCCAGGTATAGAGAGAACCAGAATAGGCCTGTGGGCAAATATGAAAAGAAACCATATCAAATCTCATATGAAAAGTGTACAAATTTTAATCCAGAGAAAGACATGTGGTGAATTATAGGTGCTGTACTAATACTTACAGCAGATAATACAATTACTTTATATTTACAAATCAGTGAGGCAAAAGATGGAGCAAATTTTCAGAGAACTGACAAAAACTTCATGGACTGCTGCTGCACTTGGCTGGCTGGCAGAAATCATGGAATTTGCACTGCTGATTCAAACAAGGGGATTTTTTTCCCCAAAAAATCATTCTGTCCTGTTCTTAGAAATATTTTAGTTTAAAATACTAATATCATAAAGCATTGTATGAGACTCCTGTTTTTTATGTGTGATGTAGCCAGAGCTGTTTGTTTCTTGGGAATGGCTGGGAATAATTCTGGAATTCTTGGGAATTGCTTGGGAATATCTGCAGGGATTCCCCAGGTGGTACCAGGAAACAAATGTGTGCAAAAAAATAAATGTAGTCATTTAATTAACTAGTAATTAAATGTAGTCATTTAATTGACTAGTTTGAGTCACAATCAGGAATTAAACATGGACTTGAACTCTCAATTTTCACTGAAAAACAATTGAAATATATATATAAATTGAATTAGCTGAGTCATGAATCAACCAGAAAGAGAGGAGACAGAAGAAAAAGATGAACAGGTGCCAAGTATTCTCCTGCTGTCTGACAAACACAGTGTTTCCCCATCCACTACTGAATTATCTGGCCTTGAAAAAGAAATGTGGAATATCAGGATGACACCTGCAGCCCAGATCTGTGCTCAGCAAAATGACAAAAGGCTGCTCCTCGGGGTGGAAATGTTAGAGCTAAAGGAGCAGAAAGGCAGTTTAATTCCTAGCTGGGCCACAGCACAGCCTCTGGAATCCTGACAGTGCATTGGGGGTTTTGGCTCAGTTTTTCCTGCACATTTTGTGCTTTATGCCCAAAGCTGAGGTGCAGCCCCTCATCCGACAGATCTGAAAATGACATTTTCCACTTCCATTTCCACCCCTCCCCTGCTGCCTGCCCTCCAACGCTGTCCTCTGGGGTTTTTTAACCAGGAAAGGCAATGTTTTACCAGCAGAGCCATTCCCAGGTTCCAGGTCAATGATTTCAGGGTCTCCAGGTCGCTCCCACGGCCGTGTGCGTGACTCGCCTGCGCGCCCACGTGAGACAGCCTGGAACCAGAGGTTAAATTTTAATTCAACACCTCTAGCTTGGTGCTTGACCTCAGCTTGCTTCTGTGGGAATAAAGCAAGTGTCTTCTGCAGCTTTCTCTTCGTTCTTGGTGATTGCTGTGGATAAAGAGAGGTATTTTGAAATATTGGAGTGCTTAGTGCTACTATTGCTAAACAATGACAGCAGGAGAAGAAAAATCTAAATGGAACTAAAATTATTAATGTTTTAGCATCTCTCCCTGCATCCAGTGAGTGTGTGTGGAGGTAGGGGTGTGGTTACAGCAATAGCACAAACCAGGAATAGCCTGTTTTGGCTGATCTGAGTGCATACAGAGCTTACATTTAGAGATTAAACTAAGGTAGGAACACACTGGGCTTCTTTCTGCTCTGCTGGTCTGAGGAAAAAAATTTGGCCCTCTATTTCCCATTGTTTTTGGTTAGTGTGGTAAGAATACTCACATTAAATACAGTTGGAATTGGTGGTGGTTTGGGATGCATGTTAAAAAATTGATCTTGAGCATTCAGGAGCTCCACAGTGTTTGAAACATGTTCTTGCCAGTAATTCAGCTCTGACGCTGTTTAAAAATGGTGTTAATAACTAAAAGAAAATATTCTGACTAGGTATATACATAATATAATACGTATTTGGGCTCATTGCTGCAATATCTGACTGCATTTAGAAAAATACCTCATCATTTTAAGAGATATTTCAGCTCTGCTTTTAACTGTGAAGGCCAATTTGTGCAGAACTAGGTTTCTGCAGTCTGTATACTCTTAACTACTCAAAATTCTTTGTCAAGTACTTAGTGAAAATATATTTTGGTCAATTGTGACCCTCAGGTATGTGAAGGTTTACAAGTGGGTATGAATCACTTGTTGCTGCTTCTATTTCTTGATTGGATGAGAACAATTTTACCATTCAAATTCTCAGAGCCAGTTCCAACAGGTTTAATACTAAAATTTGCAAATACGACTCATCATTTTGCTAAGAAGTCTGAGGATTAACTTGTGACTAATGCCAATAGCACAGAAGTATAGGTGACTTCCTGAAATTTCACATCTGACCATTAAAACATAACCAGGCTCCCTGACTTCAGTGGGATATTAACCGGATGGAATGACTTTGGGCTAATCTGTTAGGAATTGGTTTGTATGACACCCACAGAGCCTTTTCATCTGTCTTTGCAGTCTGGTGTTCCCTGAAGTCAGGATTTTGTTTCCCTGGCCAAACCAGAGGCGAGGTTTGCAGGACTGCTGCAATATCAGGGCATTGAAACAATTACCTATAGAAACTTGGAATTGTGTTGCACAAATACCACGTGATTAGCTATTGTGAGTTTCTGTTTCAACAGAAATTGACAGAGGCTAGCAGAATATATATCTTTGATAAGAATGTCTCAGAAAAATTTGAATTATGTAGTTTGAGTTCTAAGGCATTTGGAATCTTGCTCTGGAAACCTCTTTTCAAATGGTCTGGTAAAATTCTTTTCATGGAAGTTGGGTGGTATTAGGTGACCTTAAAAAGAAGAGAAGCCAGTAGCTTCACCTGCAGCTAGTCAGAAGAAAGTTTTAATTATGGAGCCTCTCATCATAATTTGTCCTTGATAGAAGGCTCTGGTGGAATTATTACCCTGTAATTTGCAGTAAACATGATCAGCAGCAGAGGAATCTCTGAAACCACCCTCCACTCATGTAAGAAAACCCAAGCTAGCTAGGAAAAGCAAACATCTGCAAAACAGATTTTCTGCTGCATCCTCCTGAGCTGTGTTTTGTACCAGCATTAAGCAAACCACATGAACTCAATGTTATGTAACCTCATACAAATGCAAGAAATAACACATATCACCCATGTAGAAGTGGTGGCAAGCACCAGTTCAACCTCCCTTAAATGGATGTTTAAATCCTTGTGCTGGCTGTCAAGAATCTGCTCTGTGTCCCATCATTGACCTAGTGACAATAAAGCGAGCTGGCTGCAAGGTGACACTTTTAAAGGTTTATTGGATCCTCCTTCAGGGACCTATTTCAGCCTGGTCTTAAAGAAATGAATGTTCATCAGCCCAGTGAAACAAATAGGGTTTTTTCTCATTGGCCAACTTCCAGTTTTATATTGCCTTTATCCTTTGAATCTTCTGCAATATGTCTGAGATCTGGAGGAAGATTTTTGTGACAGAATACCAAGCCCAGCTGTGAAGCAACGGGCTGGTTTCAGTGTGGCTACTGAAGGGAAAGGTTTTGTTATTTCCATGAAAACCCATGCCAGGGAGCAGGGAGGTTAGGATAGGCATTGACAAAGCTGAAGTTGTTGGGAATCATCTTAATTTCAATGGAACTTTTCAGGTTTAGTCTCTCTCCCTGAGGTTTGTCATGCACAAATTGTGGGGTTTGTGCCAGCTGAGCAAGGATCTGACCCAGGTGCAGGAAGCAAGTGATTCCCAGCAGCAAGGACTGCAAAGGGTCACTGGGATGGGTTTGTGGGACAGATGGCATTTGCAAGAACAAATGGATGGCTGGGCTAAATATCTCTGACAAAATAATTTGGGTGAAAGGATGAGTTGGAGAGCTTTGTGGAATGCCTAGAAAAAATAAGAAGTCAAAGCACACAGCCACCTCTCCAGGATACATTAATGAGCTCCTGTACTTGCCAGGGAAATTGCTGATGGAGATGAGTTTATGTAAATAGTTGTTATCTTTTTTAATGTTGCCAAAGGCTGGGGGCGAAAAAAACCAACCCCATCTGAGGAGTGCAATTCAAGAGGAACTGCTGGAATTATCATCACTGAGCTTGTTGAGTTTTGGACAATGCTCTGAGGGACACAGATGATTCTTGGGGTGTCCTGTGCTCCAGGAGTTGGATTTGGAGATATCCCTCCCAACCCAGGATATTCTCTAATTCTGGTTCTAACTGAGTAAATGAATTTCAAAGTGTGTCCCTGCAGGGTTGGAAGGAATCAGGAGGGATGGACTCAGCACAGATCTGTGGAGTGTGAGTGCAGCACTGCTGCCTCAGAGGTGGTGACAGGAGCCCCAAAAGGCACATCCAGAGGGGTGGCTGGGTGAACCTGGTCCTCTTGACCACAGGAGGAACCTCTTCCTTCCCACAAATGAATTTTAAACCCTCCCTCCTCTTTTGTCTCATTTCTACAGACATCCCTCCACGTCCTGGGTTTTCAGGGACCTCAGAAAGGCATTTAAATACCTGAATACTCATTGAAATACCTTGAATTGTAAATTGCCAGTGATTGTTTGCATAGCTGCTGGGTAGGAAACAGACATCAGGAGCATTATTTTGTTCAGGATATTGCTTGTAGCTCGCTCAAATATAGAGTTTTACCCCCCCAAAAAAAAAACAAACCTAAGAAGGGAGGGCAGCTCAGTGAGTTTGGAGATAGATGAAAACACACAGATTCTGTGGGGAAATTTTAGTGGAAATCTTTAAAAAGTTGATGTGTTCTGAGTAGTAAAGAGAATTCCCTTCCTTGCCCCCCATGGAGAAGTGTACAGACGTTTAAGGAGAGAAATGTTAGAGGGGTGACAGAGCAGAGAGAACAGAAAGAACAAGAAAAGAGTGAGGACACAAATAGAAACAGGGAGAAAAAAAAATATTGATAAAAAATAGATAAGGAAAATATTTGTAGACAAAACTATGGCAACAAATAAAATAGTCCAGAACCAGAGTAGTAATAACATGTCTGGGAAAATAATGCACGATGTCCAATCAAAGGAAGAAAAATGACTGAAAGAATTAAAGGTGCAGGAAGAGGAAATTTAGAATTTCTTGGCTTGAACCATAGGAAAAGCCCCTCAGATTTATCACTTTTATGCAGCAGTAATATGCCTATCAAACTCTGTGTGATGATAATGAAAATTCCAAGTGATAAACCTGATTTATATTTTTGTTTTCCTGGACTGCCAGCCAGTTAAGGTCTTCCAGGTTTTTGGCACAACTCAGCTGACTTCTCTGTCTCCTGCATAGAGAAATAAAAGTATCTGAAACATGAAAAAAAAATTAAAAGAAAAAAAAAAAAAGGCATGAGTATTTAAAAGGAGCAAAAAGGGGAAAAAAATAGAAATTAGTGTGGCTTAACTATGTTTCTGCTGCACAGTATTGATAAATTATGATTGCAATAATGCAATTATTAATAATTAATTATTAAGTATTATTAATTAATTATTAATTATTAAA
>WEZZ01024519.1:161190-179610 GCA_013400585.1 Chloropsis cyanopogon | reverse complement strand
AAACCTCAAACAGCACATCCTCAGATGGTGTGAGAGCCATGGCAGCACCACCTTGGTGAAGGAGCCCAATTAAAATGTGGTGTCCTGCTCCACACTCCTAATTAATTCCTGCTGTCCTCAGTATTCCTGTTTGGAACTCACAGTGGGGAGAGGCAGGGAAGAGTTTCCCCTTTCTGCAGCAAAATGGTTGAAATCATTTAATGATGTGCAACTTTTTCTCAACATGCTTCGAAATTGCACTGAGCCTGAAAGTAAAAAATGAAAGGAGAGCTGGAGATAGGACAGATTTGTGTTCTCACATCTGAGATAGCAACAGGTTTACTCTAAATGAAGTGTCTATAGCCAGGATGTCATTATCAACCCAATAGCATTAAAACTGGCAAGATATTTGTATTTCTATTCATTCTTCTCTTTCAGGATGTTTCTACTTATACACTTTTTTTTTTTCAATATGTATTTTTTAATTCATACATTCAATTGTTTCAAGGCAAACCCCATTTGTGGGATGTTCTAAGTGGTTGTGGTCTAGGTCAATAATGCCAGGATCATTACAGAGGTCCGACAAGGAACCTGAAAATCCCTTTGGGGTGAGGCTTCTTCCCAAACCTTGGAAAAANAATAGTTCTTCAGCATTTGTGTGTTATGTAAGCTTCACATGTCCCTAAACCTGCTCCCTGGAGGTTATCCAGGAGAGGGCATCTTAGAATACTTCCCAGGATTGCTCAGTTCAAAGGAAAGGCTGGTTTTTCCTCCTAAGCCCAGCTGTAAGGATGGAAACCTCAAACAGCACATCCTCAGTNTGATAATCTATTAGAATAAAGTAGCCTGCTAGGGGTAGAGACAGATATCTTTATATACTTTAAAAAGCTGCAGTCAGGTTTGCTTTGAGTTAAATCAAGAGTTGTATGATCTCAAGAAGATGTGAGATGCTTACCAGGGCTTGCCTGAAGCCTTTGGGGATTGAGTTTTACCCAATTTATTCCATTAAAAAGCACTTTAGTGTCAGCTGTTAAATTTGTCAGAACAGAAATTGCCTCAGTGGCAAACATTAAGTAGATTTATCACTGACTCATCNTGGTTGAAATCATTTAATGATGTGCAACTTTTTCTCAACATGCTTCGAAATTGCACTGAGCCTGAAAGTAAAAAATGAAAGGAGAGCTGGAGATAGGACAGATTTGTGTTCTCACATCTGAGATAGCAACAGGTTTACTCTAAATGAAGTGTCTATAGCCAGGANTTTCTTTCGAAATCAGAAGACAAAAAATATTCCAAACCCAGCAGGTGGGACAATTTTTGATTTTTATATTAATTTTAATGGAAAGTTTCATTGAAAATAAGATAATACAGAGGTCAGTAGGCAAAGTCACTCATCATTTAACTAAAATACCAAGGAAGGTGCTTTTATTAGTAAATAAATCACCAAGATGGAACTATTTTTCCACGCTTTTTCATGACAATAAGACAAGATTATTGCAAAGTCTGCAGTAATAAAATGCACCATACAATTGGAAACATTTCATTCCAAATAATACCTGTAGAATATATTTTTAACTTTTCAATTAGGCAGCAGGTCTAAGAATTTTTGATTGGAAGCGAGTTCAAAGGTTTAACTTACATGAAGTGCTAAGTTTCATTGGAAAAGGGGTCATTTAGCCTGGTCTGTAGGAAAGAAATACATACAAAAGATCCATTTTTTTACCTGAAACATCTAGAAAAGAAAAATCAGGAGAGATCCCACAAAGATTCTTCTGACACTGCCTAAAAAGTTAAAGCTATGAAAACATTCACACTATATATTTAAATCTAATTAATTTTCACAACCACATTCAATTATCTAATGCTTGTTAAGGCTTAAATTACTATTTCTAAGAAGGATCACCCATCCAATTTTTGGTTTACCTTTGCTGAGACAAAAAATGGGACAAAGAAATCTTTTCTTTTTCTTGTGGCAAGTTTGCCTACTGTCATATGAAAAAAGTTTTGGGCAAAGGCTCAAGAAAGCTGGTGAACAGACTTTGTATTTTTAGACTGTGAGTGTTAATGCAACTGCAAAACAATGCACTATACAAGTCACTAAATGGGACACAGACATTGGAATACACAAATTACCCAAAAAGGGGATCAAGGAGATCAAAAATGAATTTTACAGATGACTCTGCAGAGGAAATTAAGTCTTTTAGTAAGACCAAAATAGACCAGAATAAGCATTTGGAACCAGTGAAACTACTACAGTGTTTGCTTGCAAATCCCCTGCAGGGCTGCCTTGGAATGAAGCAGGAATTGCCTTTTTTTCTGTTCTGAACCTCTGCACATACCTGTTCCTCAGGGCAGGGGAGACCAGATTCAGGTGGTTTTCCCACATAAAAAGAGCAGCACAGAAATTTCACGGCTCTGGGAGGTTTCTCTCACAAGACTTTTAAGACTGAAAGAAAGATTTCAGCCAGCTGAAGAATTCCTTTGGAATATCTGGATTAAGCTTTGCTTTTAGGGTGCCTGTAGAGCCCAAGTGCCTTGTAGGGTCCTAAAAAAGTGAATTAAAAAATAGTTAAAAAACATCCTTGCCAGTAATATTATCCAGCTATGAGTTAGTAGGTCGATCAGACAGGGATTAGAAAATAGATTAATTGTTTGTGGAATTAAAGACAACACATTCTTTATGTTTAGAGGCATAAATAGGAATTCTGCAATGACTTTGAGGCAATGTAACAAAGCTCAGAAATTCCATCCACTTGGAACCTCCTGTGACTCTTCAGTTATTGTAGTGCAAACCATTTGTCAATTTTTTTGATGTTACAATGGGGCAATTATAAAAATTGTGGGTCCATTTTGCACCTTTAGCATTATGATTTGTTTTACAGGATTATAGGATGGTTTGAGTTGGAAGGGAGCTTAGGAATCAAATCACTACTGAATAACCACAGTCATATGTGGAATTCACTTGTGTTTTTTGATTTATGGAGTGCATCAACAACAACAAAAAGGTAAATATTTGAAATTTTAAAAAGAGACAATCATTAAAGTAAAAGCTGCCTTAACCTGAAGAAGTTGCAGTCTGGTAGAGTACAGGAAAGGAGTAGCACAGGAAAGGGATGGCATGGGGATGTTTTAAATGGCATTTCATTTATCCAGATTCTCTAAACTATGAGCTTTAAGGTGGATCCAAGTTTAATTTTAGAAATCAAATGCTATAACTAGAAGCACTCCAGGGCTGGAGAGGGGGAGGACAGGAGAGGGAATTGCCTCTGGAGCGCACTGCAAATAGCTCTTTGAATAAACAGTATGGTAACAATTAGCCAGTGGTCCTTTTTTTATTTTGCTGGATTTTGAAAACCATAAAAATAGATTATGAATAAGCCTGGTGTAAGCCAAAAGTTACATTGCAACAGCTGCATTATCCTACCAATACTAATTTTATCAGATCTACTCACAACTTGCTGCTAAGATCTCATAGGTAAGGACAAAGCTCAGATTCCTCCTTCAGGCATGAATTCTCCAGTGATATTTTCAGCTTCCACCTTCTATTTCTAACAGCATTTACATCTTAACAGGAGGAAAGTTGCATGGAAGCAATTCATTTAACAAAGCAATAAATTAAGTCCTGGTGCACATCCTTTATTGTTTCAAGATACAGGGAGATTTCAGAGACCTTTGGGATCAAAGCCTTCTTCGTGGGATTTTCTTAGGAATTTTGGGTTTGTAAGCCATACAAATCACCTATAAAGAGCATTTCCATTCTTTTATGAAAAGTGTCTTCAAAAGGCTGATCCTTGGAAATTTTGTAACTCTGTGTTTTTGGCAATGCTCACAGGTTGATGTCTGGTTTATTGATTAACACCTCATCTGCCTGCATGTTAATTAGTGTTTAACTTCAGTATAATATCCAAATAATTGTCAGATTTGGGAGGGTTTGTTCATTTCCTCTGGCTTTTTGTACCTACAATTTATAGATCTTTAATGTCAAATTAGTGCCTATGGAAACAACTCGAAATGCTGAAGAGCAGAGCAGAATTAATATATGGAATGCTAAAGGAAAGAACTCTAGGGTATTTCATTTGAAGTAGGGTGGAGTAAAATCAGTTTTATTAATAACTGTTTGGAAAATCAAACTGTTAACATTGAAGTCTTCAAATATAGGGTTTTTTATTTTTAAGATGGCATAATTTAGAACTTATTTTAAGCAGCACAGTCGAGTTCTTTCATTTTCTAGTATTTAATGATTGAATTTGGATAGTCCTCTGGTGATTTCTGAAAACTCTTTGTCCCCACCTTGGCCATATCAATAATGTGATATGTGCAGCCTCACACCTGGCACATTCTGCTTCCCCATGACCACATTTTACTTCTCCTGTGCTTTAAAAACTCCTGTAACCAACCTGGCCTTGGACTCTTGAAGGGATCCAGGGGTCTGGGCACCCTGTGCCAGGATCCCACCACCCTCACAGGGAGGAATTCCTTCCCAATACTTATTTACTTATTTACTTATTTATATATTTATACTCACACACTCCTAAGCAGCACGTCACAACCATAACAAACATGTCATGGGTGTTCTTCCATGGACTTTCGAGTGAAATCCTTTTAGGATAGCAGGGATATATATCTGATTAATCTTGTGGCTTGGTTTGGGGTTTTCTGGGGTCTTGGTTGAATGGGTTTTTCTCTTTCCTCAGTAACAGCGGGAGCAAAGTGCTTTTCATACATTCTCTCCTTCAAATGCAAGGGAGATTTGGGGTATGAGGGATAAGGTTGGTACCTGCAATTCCAGCCCAAACTCTTTGCCAAGCTTCCAACATTCCTGATGAATTGCAAGTGGGATAGGGAACCCTTAGATCAGATCTGTAACTTGTGGTATAATTGACTCAAGGCAGCCTCCTGGAAAATTTTTTTGGTCGCTCCTGTTCAGCTGTTTCTTAAACATGTGGGCCAAGCATTTTAAGATATTTAGGAGTGAGAGGGCCACTCTAATTTGGATCTTCCCCTTTTGTGGGGACACTCCTTGCCTTACATCTTTGTCAAGTTAACAAAGCTGGATATAGCTGAAGCTTTGAAGGACAAGTGTTAAGAAACTAAGGACAGAGCAGAAGAATTTTCAGTTTTCTAAGGAAGTACAGGACTGACAAAAAATGGTGTCCAGCTATTTTTCCTGGGTTTGAGGGGGTGGGGATGCATTTGCTGTGTAGACAAAGGTGTGCAAGGACATGAAGAACACCCTGACTATAGCAGTTATCAAAACCAGCATGTTGGGCTCTGTGTGCATTTTCAGGGCAGCTTCTTGAGGAGTCAGAACCATCAGGGGACAACATTTCACAGCCTCCCTGTCCAAGCTGAGTCCTTGGTGTAGTTGTTCATGGTAAATATTACCAACACTGGTTAATCTTTACGTAATGGTTGCTTTATCAGCAAGGAAGTACAATTACAGTCAGACAATATAATTGCTTTCTGTGGCTGGGGGGGATTTTCTAACACCATATCTGCAGTGAGGACAGGGCTGCTGAGGGAACTGGTGGTGCCTTTGTTTCCTTCTGAATATGCTGATGGTTTTAATTTCCATCACCCAGCTCCTCACTTTCTCCCCTCTGGGTTCTCTTTGTGAGGATCCAAGGAGCGAGGTTCTGGCTGGGATTTGATTTCTCCAGGCAGACCTTGCACACTGAGTGTTGTCTCTCCAAAGCTTTGTTGTTCACAGGCTCTGATTTCCAGTGCACCATGTTAAATACCTCCATGAGGAAATTGGGCAATGGCAGGGCCTCAGTCTCAGAAACCTCAGAGCCCCATCAAGGCTGCTTTGATGATGCTCTCAGTTTTTTCTCCTCTCACTGAAGCAGACAGAGGTGCCAGCCTCAGAGCTCCCTGCTGTCTCTGAGAAATTAATTCCCAGCCTGATTGTCTAAGGCTTGTGATAATTTACTAGTTTTAAAAAATCCAGCACAAAGCCTGCATGATAGTGTCTCCTTAGAAGTCTTAATGAACTTGGATGAGGATTAGTTGTTTGCTTTCTCTGTGGAAAGGCACAAAAATTTGATTTTTTTTTTTTGTTTTCCACAAAGCTATTATGTCTGTACCTAGGAGATGGCAGCCTTAATATTCATCCAAATGGGAAAAGAGAAATAATCTTGACTTCCAGTAATTACAGTAGGACTTAAACACAAAGTTTCTGCATGTGTGCCACTGTCAATGAATAAACATTCATGTTTCCAATTCCTATTGGATATTCAATTCCTACTGAGCATAAATATCTCCTGAAGTTCCAGAAAGAACAGAATTTTTGCTACAGCAAACACCAGAAGGAGCTTTTCAGTTCCTCTCATGGCTGGCACTGTTGCTTGTCCTGTTTTGCATTCCTTCCCAGTTTAAAGAGTTTTTTCTTTGTCGTTTCTGATGTGTTACAGTTTCCAGACTCTATTCAAAATACCATTTGCACATTTAAATCCACTTCAACAACTGCTTGTAGACAGACTGAAGGAAAGTGCAACAGGAAAAACAATCCATGCTGTCATCAGAAAACCTTTCCAAAACTTTGAGAAACAGCAGAGATCTCGCTGGAAGCAAAGGTGCTCTGCTTGAAATGTAATCAGTTTTTTCCCCTTCAGCTTTTTCTTGTTTTTTTCCTTATAGACATTTACCTCCACTGCACCTTCAGCCACCACCAGATCTATATGAAATTTATCCTCTTTTTATGAGTTTGTACCAAAAAAAAAAGTGGGGAAAAAAGCTGGAATCAGGAAGGTGGGGTTTAGGCCAGTGTAACCTATTGAATTTTTTAGCACTGTAATTTTTTTGTCTACTGAGTCCTCCCAGCCCCACCAATGTGTCAAGACTTTATTTGTCCTGCAACAGCTGCAATCGGGGGTGGCAAACTGTACACAGAGGTGCTGCTGAAAGAGACCTTCAGGATTTTCTGGTCCAACCCTCACCTCAGCACCACCACAGTCACCTCACCCCTAAACCCCCAAACCCCAATGTCACATCCAGGAGGATTTAAAAGGACCCTCAGCAGACAGACAGAAGCGCTCGTGTCAAGATGCTGAGTTGGCCTTCAAACACCTGGATTAGCCTAAGTGCTTGTGGTGCCACTGCTGGAAACTTGGAAGTGGCAATTGGAAAGTCACCTCTGATGATGTGAAAGTTAAAGGAATTCAGTTTGAGTCAGATCCTGAGAGAAGCAGCTCTGCAGGTTCAGCACACACAGGGTTTTGTAGGCAAGTCAAAGCCACATACTTGTGTTGCTGACACCACCTCTAAGCTCATGTACCTCACAGTCTAAAAGGAATTCTGAGTTTGGTTTTGTCACAGATGAAATTACAGCTACACGGATATCACTGGTTCAGAGAAAGCAAATATCTGAAAAAAATCACTTAAGCTTGCCATTTAAATTAGAGATTGGTATGTAGTGAGGATCTTAGAAACCAAACTGAGCGGGATGTCCATGAAATTGCTGTGACCTGTCTGGTGCTTGGAGGAGAAACTCATGAGGTAGAGGTTCCTCCTCTGGGAAGGGGAACATCAAAGTCTTGGATGTCTGCATCCACGGGGATGCAGGGGGTGCATTCCTCCTGCAAAGGGGAGGAATGTGAAGCTGCTAGCTGGAAAAGGGCTGGGTTTGCTTCTGGTGTCAAAGCTGGCTCTTGGTGGAAGGTCCTGCCAAAGGAAGGGAGCCCAGTAGGCGACATGAGGAGCCTGAGGATGTGACACTCCTGGTGCTGTCTGATGGCTGAGCCCTGGGGCTCCTCATTTTCAACACTTGGTAATCAAAGACTCCCTTCAATCAGAGCTTCGCACCTCATCGAGCAGCTCTGAACCATAAATTCTCCTTTCTTACAGTCTCATTTCTTGCATCATTAACCTATTTGCCCTTCAGTTTATGAACTTCTCTGAACTTTTTCAATCTCTAAACCAATTTCTCTGAACTTTTTCAATCTCTGAAACAGCTCCTCTGAATTTCTTCAATCTCTAAACTGACTTCTCTGAGCAAACCCTTTTCTTATGGAATTTCTGTGCTTATGGGACAGAATGTCAGTCCCTTTGTGGAAAAAAGTGAAAGATTTTTTTTGTTCTGTACATGATTTCTACAAGCCTCACATATATTTGGGGGTCTTATTTGAGTATCTTGCCCTTTTTTGAGGAATTAGGTTTCAGTGCAGGAGATCATTGAGGATTCATTTCAGTGGATTTTTCCAGTGTTCAGTAAAGTCATTTACATGAGAGGAGCTTTCAGAACTTTTTGTTGTTGTTTGAACTTCTCATGCAAAACATGACATAAAACCTAACAAAGGGAACAGATTGTTTATGACTGTAGCTTTATTTATTATTAGCCTAACATTGTTTTTGATTTATTTTGTGCAACAAAAATAACAGCTTTCTGTGCTAGAGACAATTAATTTTATGCTCTGGAAAATCTGGTGCGTTTTTGCAACATCTGAATCCATTTCACAGTAACAGATTCTAATGTCACATAGTCAAAAGCTGCCACATAAAAGACGAAAATTATAAATATCAAGGGCATGTTTGTCACTTCTCTTATCTAAGTTAGCATTCCAGAAGACTTCTCAGGCATAAGCATTGGCTAGCTTTTTATTTTTGCTCTTTTCTTGCTGAAAGCAGCACTCTGTATCTTCATCTATGCTACATAAAAAGAAAAAACCTGAATTTCCAAAGCCACTCGCTGCTGCCCTAAAATAATTTCTATTTGTGGTGTCTACCTGAAGGGGGAACTTCTAGGAAAGGGCTTAAAGATGATTTTGTAACAGCATATTGTATTTTTATGGTGTTTAATGTTAATGGCTTGAATTGAAAAAAACTCTTGTCAGGGATTCCTTTAATGTTGCATGAATTAAATCTGATACCAAACTCTTCTTGAATTTTATTTTAATCTTCAAGCATTTAATTCTTCCATATCTCCACATGGTCTCCATTATGACAGCAGGGCTTGAGTAATGGCACATGACATATTGATTCTGATACTATAAAAATTCACATTAATTTTTCCAAGTTCTGTCTGCCATATTTTGGTCCATTTTTCAAGAGTGATAAACAGTTGTCTCAGTTCTGGGTACGACTTTGTGATCACCAGGTTTTTCCGGACAGCAGTGTTGGAACATCTCGTGCTCTTGCATTGTGATTTCTCAGCATCGTGCTGGTATGTTTGAAATTTTGCTGGACAAACTCTAGAGAAACCAATAAATCATCACTTGAGTGGTGGCTGTGCCTCCTTAGCTACACACAGGGCTAAAGCTGACCTCAGTTTTTCTCAGCTGGGCTGGGGGAAGACTCCTCCTCCTGCAGCAGAACTTTATCTACATGGGACAGATTTTGCCAGACACTCCTTATCCCGCAGTTGCCTGGAAATGCCACGAACTGGAATGACATAATGGAACAATTCTCCTTAAAACTGCAATATTGAGACAGAAGAGCTGCCTGGCTCACCTACCTGTCCTTTGAACACGTGCCTGCTCCAAAACTGCGTGGATTAAAGTACAGAAACTGCCTTTGCTGAAATATGCAACTCTCCTGAGCACCGTTCCAGGAGTGAATTTCCACATCTGCTGATCTCTCCGCCTCCTGCAGCAGCTCCATCCCAGGAGCCTCTCTCCACAGGCCTGGGTGTTCCAGGCATGACATCACTGGAAATGGTGCCAGATTAAATTACACATGGGCAGATGGATAGCACAGGATTCAGCAGATTCTTGACATGAGCACAGTCTTTGTGTTTTTTGCATCGATGGATTTAAAGCTAAATTTGCAACTAAAGCTACATTTGCAACTAAATTTGCAAGGACTTGTTCTCACATGCATGGAGTCTTCCACTTAGGGATCCATAATTACCAGAGGGAAAGACAGGAAGCCAATAGTTCCCTGGAGGAACTATTTCCTATCAGGATTGCATCCATCCTTAACTATGTGTGCAAACACAGCCCCTAAAATATCGTTTTTTTCAGGAGAATTTATCCTCTTTATCCTGTGACAGGAGGGTCTTGGGCATCAAGAACATCATTAAAAAGTGTTTCACAGCAATCTGGTTTTGTGAGGCTGCTGAGTTTTCACTCTAATTTATGGTTAAGTTTGAACTTTGGATTTCCAGTTATGCCTTGGACTTCCCTCCTCGGCTGTGAAAGGGAAGGGGAGGTGAAGAATTCTTGTGCCTGAGAAAATGACTTCCAAAATTCCAGGCATCTTCGCAATGACACTCTGCTTCTATTCACTTTTGAAATGTTGAAGCACCTGGTCAGCCTCTCCTAAACTGAACCTCCACCACTGCTCCTCACTCTGCAAGATTTGGGTTAAATTGGAGCAGATGAACATTTCTAGGGAGAGAAAAGGATAGAATTCTCTTTGGGGCTTTGGCAAGGCCAGGGCTGGCAGGAAAACACTTTGTGTTTGCCTCACCTTTGTAGCTGAATTGGACCTGATGCCATCAGGCCTCAAACTTTGTGAGAGAATGGTTAAACAACCAGAGAGAAGCACTTGGGCATCAGATCCCAGCAGGAAAACAATTGGAGCTACCACATTATCCCTGACCTGAGAAACTTGGGATTTTCTTTAAGGAAAAAAGGAATGAGTTTTGCACTGTTAACTTTCTTAGCAGCAAAATATAGGAGGAAGATTATGAATTATGCTGTGTCCAGCAAGTTCTGCCACGTAATAGCTCCACTGGAATGGCAGGTCAAAGGAAAATGTGGATGCATGTTGCCTATAGTGGGTCTGTGGCCTTTGCTGTCCCAAGAAACACAAACATTTAGGGAACAGCATTTACTGGGCATTCGGACAAATCCAAGTCAGCTTTTCAGAAAGGATAAAATGTTATGCACTGACCATAAATAACAACTCTGCACAGTGAAGCTGAGCCTTCAGAGATGAGATATGTTAGAGTAAGAACCAAAAAACAAAGAAACCCACTACAACCAACCAAACAAGCAACCAGCAACAAAAAACCCCAACTAAACAAAAATTTAAAAAACCACCTATATGAAGCTTTAACTTTCACTGCCATGGAAGGAAAGTTTTGCCCCAAAAACAACTTCTTTGGATTTCCCTAAGTGCAGTTGCCACTGTGGGATTGCAATTAGGCAAAGGAATCCAGAATAGTAAAAAAGTTTGGCCACAATTTTTAAGCCTGAGTTAAAAGCAACTGATTATAGCTTTCCTCTTCTTCCCAGCCCAGAGTTAAATTAGCAATAACAAATAAGGGAGAATGTAGTGCAAGCTAAGTGACTGAAATGCTGTTCCCTTGCCTCATGTTGACTTTACTTTCCTATCCCCATCCAGATTCAGATTTCTAAATAAGTTTTTAAAATAAACAGGAACAGATCAGTGGTTTGGCAAGAGAAGGATGGTGAGGAAAGACTGCTTTAGTGCAGTAGTAGAGATACTACCACTTTACTCTGTGGTTCCTCCTTTTGTGTAGAAAGGAGCAGCTTTGAGAATTCCCACACACACTGGAGAAGCAAAGCCAAGGTTTCCAAGCATCAGGCCAGGTGGAATTTGCATATCTTTAAGGATAATCCCTACTCTGAATGCCATGAAAAAGCAAAGAATCACCATTTTCAGAGTGAGGGTAAGAATACAGCGTGGTCTGCAAGAAATGCTAAAGGCTGACAGGGTCAACAAAAAGCTTTAAATCTCCAAACTACCCAGAAGGAAAGTCTTGATGATACTTCCCAGGGCAGTGTCCAAGGTAAAATTTCACTCAGAATTGCAGATTTCTGTCTGGTTCTGTTTCCTTCTCTGGTTTAAGGTCAGCTTCAGCTTAAATGTGTAGCAGCAGGTCTAGAATAGCCACAGGTTTTTGTCTTTCTCTTAGCTGAAGCTTTTTGAAGAACACAAATCTATCTAACCAGATCTGGAATACTTTTCCAGTATGGATATAAAGGAATAGGATGCTCCGAAATCTTTCCCAGTTGTTTCTTCCATTCATACTTTTTGACTGGACATCTCTTTGAATTTTCACCTCTCTTAAGCTGAGTTTTTCGAGTGAGCAATCTGTCACTGCAGGTGGATTTTTCTTGCTTGTCAAAAGCAGTTTATTTGTCATCCCCAGAATATCTTTTCTATCTCTAGAGTTAGCCTTGAATGGTATTAGAGCCTGTCACATCCTATTTCTGTTCTTCCTAAAAAGGGAGGGCAACCAAGTCAGCAGAGTCAGTGTGAGCTCCATGGAATGATGCTCTGAGTGGGAATTTTCAAGTGCAGCTGGGATATCATGGAGCAGCTGCTGTTTCAGTTCCTGGAGGGCACCACAGGACAGGATGCCACAGCTACTCACATCTCGGGGCAAGAATATTCTGAGGAGGTTTTACCTTTTTAAAGCTTTAACACGTTGCTGCAGTTCAGTTCTGTGTAAGTTAAGTGTGCCATTACCTGTTCAGCTTTGGGAGTTGATCCCTCAACTTTATTTCTTTTTTTTTTTTTCCTCCTCCTCTGAAATCTTTCCATTTGCCATTCTCCCAAAAATAAAAATTCCAGAAATGGACCCACAGTTTTTTAGGAGAGGCTTTCAGCTGGTGTGAACATATGTGAGTGTATAAAAGTCTATGAGGATTTCCTCTGGTTGAACATCAGCACCCTAAATGGTAACTCTGCTTATTAAAGCAAGTTAATGACATCCCACTTCTGCTTTGTGATTTTTCTGCAAGAGTAGCCAAGGCTTGTTCTGCCTTTTTAGATGCTATTTTACTTTGTTGGCTAATGAGCAATTTGCTGGTTTATGTCTGAAGACTTTTAGCATCCAGTTTTCTGTTCCCATTCTATTGTGTGTGTTTCAGATTATGTGAACACCCAGCACTCTCTCACTTCAGCTGAGTATAAAACTGAATCACCCTGGCTGGGAAATACGGGGTTTAATTAAAGGGGGAATATTTTGCAAGTTAAAACAAGCTTTGTGAACCCTAAAGACGTTCCAGAGTTTCACAAGCACTAAACCACATTGGATTTGACTTGCCTTTGATCCTGAAACCTTTTAAAAGATATATTAGGGATATTTTGATGTCTTTAAAGGTAGGAGGCCAGACACTACTTAGTAGTAATACCAGATTCTCTGCCCCACATCAGTCCATGTGGAGGAATGAAAGGTGGAAGGAACAACCCCCAGAGTTGTTGTCTTTCTTTAGTTGAAGCATCACCTTGTGGGTTTTAAGTCTGAAAAGTCAAGGCATGGCCCTGCTAGCTTCTGAGGAGGCTGTGAGGGTTGTGAAGCCCTGGCACAGGGTGCCCAGAGCAGCTGTGGCTGCCCCTGGATCCCTGGCAGTGCCCAAGGCCAGGCTGGACAGGGCTTGGAGCAGCCTGGGACAGTGGGAGGTGTCCCTGCCATGGCAGGGGATAGGAATGAGATGAGCTGTAAGGCCCCTTCCAGCCCAAATCATGATTCCATCCTGTGATGATTTCAGTCCTTCAGAGGTGAAATTCTGCATCTCCAGTGCCCAGGGTTTCCTGCCTCACAGCTCTGGGTGTTCCTGGAGGAGGCTCATGCAGAGCTCGGCCACTCCTGCAGCTGTCAGAGCTCACCATAAGCACAATTCACAGCCACACCTCGTACATCAGAGAAGGGAAATGTGCATTTCTGAGGCTTGCAACTGAAAAACAACTTAAAATGAAGGTTATTGGTGCAATCCACCACCATCCCTTTGCCCGGCAGGTGAAGGTTTCCTCTCCCATTTAATGAGCACTTCTGCAGCCTGGCCTCACCCCGCATGCAAACAATGGCTCCCCCTCTAAACACAGAGCATCCCTCACTGCTGCCAGCAGCTCCCAGCTCTGCCAAAGCCAGAGGAGCACGGGAAGGGTGCAGGAGGAAGCTGAGGCCTACCAAGAACTATTTCAATTCCTATTTTTACAATCCACTCCAAGTATTTTAAGGGTTTGTGTCAACAGCTTGGTGTGAACGCTCAGGGGGCCAAATTAAACATCAAGGAATCTTACAGGTTTCACAGTGAGAAAATGAAGAGATAGTTTTTAAAATTATAGTAGAAGAGAACTTCAAGATAAGTATACACCACTAATAAGCCTTCCATGATATAAATAAATTTCACCTGCATTTATGATTGATTTTTATTTGACTTATACATATCATTTTCATTCTGATCTCTGCAGTAGTATTATTCAGAAGGATTCTGGGTTTTTTTTATCTCTGCCAAAGTATGTTGTAACAATAATGCATTAAATCACAGTCCCTCGCCTGGTTTATCCTATTCCTTTCAAAAATGGAGCTGGCAGAACAAATTAGCATTTAAAACTAATTCTGCAAAAGATGTGAGACCGTGTTTGCAGCTATTTCACTGTCACATCAGTTGCTGATGTGTTTCAGCTTACAGCAGATTTTAAGTTTCCCTCATTTTGATGTTTCCTCAGCTGGTAGAGGGAGAAGGGCAAGAGTGCTCTGTCAGACAGGGAAAATCAAATTAATGTACTTTTGAAAGCCTGTGTCTGACACTGTGTGTCCTGCATTATTAAACTCTGACCTCTGTTTGATTACTGCATGTGAGGGTTTGGCTTTTCTTCCTAAGCAGTCATTAGAATTTTAAATTTTTGCTCTCCCAACATTATTTTTGTGTCTTCTCTGTAGCTACAATTTTTTTACCAATGGTAACTACAGAGCAGGGCCTGCTTGTGGTGGATGAAGCCGAAGGAGTTTAGGCTGACAAAGCTCATCAAACCCAGGAATAGTTGGGAAATATTTACTCTTGAGAACTTTCACATGATAGCCTTGGGGTATATAAGGGTTATGTCCTTTGGCTTTAATTCTCCAGAAATCTCAGCATCTTCCCCCAAAATAAAAGGCCCCTCCAGAGTCACAGAGGTTGGTTGATGTGCTTAAGGAGGCTGCCCAGCATTTCCTGAAGGAACTTCTCCTGAGCTCAGGGCACTGCTGGGAAGGGAAGGGAGGCAGAAGCTGCCTGTGTTTCTCTGGGAGCTGTCTGCTGGCTCTCAGCAGCTTTGATGGTGTCAGCAGAGGCCAAGGGGTGTCCAACCAGCAGAAATCCCACCCAGCACCAGTGGTATTTGCACTGTCTTTCTCCCACTGCCTGAAAAAGCCAATTCCCTCCACATCAAAAGTGTCCCTGTTGAGCAATTGCTGTGTGTCAGCACTCTCCAGCCCTGAGCTGTTTGCCCTTCTCTGAAACATGGAAAACACAAGATGTCATAAAAAGAAAACAGTGTCTGCTTCCAGGCTGTTGATTTAGGAGGCAAAGCAGAGAAATAAAACAAACATGCTCCAAAAAGCCTGAGAGTGCAATCAGATGAACTGAAGGAGGAGCAAGCACATTTTCAGGTAGTGGCTCCTCTGAAAGCTTTGCCTGGATCACAGGACTTTTTCTATCAGACCAGCAGGGCAGACAGCAAAGTCACGGCTATTAACAAGTCAGGAAAACATATTTATATGTCTTAAGGAGGATAATGGAGCTGAGATAGCCCCAGGTAATTCCAGCCCTTCAATTTGGGGGGAAATGCCGTGATGGATGAGTCCCATTTGTTCTAATCACTGTGAAAGATCCTTTTGCATTTCTGTTTCCTGCAATTGTGCAGCCTGTGATCTCCTTGCCATATTTTCTCCCAAATCCCCCACGATTAAGCATGTGATAACAATCCTTCCTATCTTCCCCTGCTATCTCCAAAAGTCATTCTTTCCCCCCATGCTGCTCATTTCAAGAGTTTCATCTGCTTATAGAGCTAATGATTAATGAAAGGTGAGGATTTGACCAAGGAGGTTAATTTAGCTGGACTCCCAAAAAGAGATTTGTAGTTTTCTAAGCAACTTTTTGCAAGTTGCCAGCCCTCACATAGATCATGACAGAAATGTGGACTCCAGAATTCAAAACAACCCACCATGCTCAGTGCACTGCTGCTCCTTGTTGAGGTAAACAAAATCCTGAGGATGTTTGGAGTGGTTTAGAGCAGCGAGGTCATGAGCCAAAGTGGAGCCAAATCCTTTCCTAGGCTAGCAAAGGCAGGCAGATGCAAGTTATTAAATGGGGCTTGTCACAGATTTGAACTCTGATCATCCACGCAGAAAAGCCAGGAACACGATGAACTGACCTAGGAACACTAAAATCAAGTCAGTAAATCATTTGGGTTTCCAGTTGTCAGGCTTTCAAGGTTTAGAATGCATCAAACCGAAAAGTGGAGTGCAGGATATTTGTGTATGTAACACAGTCAAAGGAGGAAACTGAGGAAAGTTTTTAACAAAAAGCATCTTCTTAAAATCTGTTTTTCCCCTTCTTATGTGTGACTTCCCTTATATGACTAATATTTGTAGCCTTTATACATGCACATGTAGATTTTGAATATCCAGTAAAATAAATATCTAGTAAAAAAAATAAAATCATTTTTTGCAGCATTCTCTGTAAGTATTAAAAGAACATTATAAATTATGGTGGGGGGAAAGAGTCCAAAGACAGTGAATAATTTCAGGGATGCCATTTAGTGCAACTTTATTGTTTAATTATAATGTCCTCAAATGTTTCTCAAAGCGGGTTGGACTCAATGACCCTTAGAGGTCTTTTCCAACCTTAATGATTTTATGATCCTAAAACCAAAAAATGTGGATACCTTTGGCTAAAGATAGGGGCCAAAATTTGTGCAGAGTAGCTTGGAGAACATGACTGAATTAATAATTAAAGGTGTGCCTTGTCAGAGCTGGAACTCCTTTGCTTCCCTGAGCACACTAAATGAATAAGGAGTAAAGAATAAAGAATAAGGGTGATAAGGAATAAGGAGTGAGGAATAAAGAATAAGGATAATTAGGAGTAAGGAATAAGATAATAAGGAATTAGGAGTAAGGAATAAAGAATAAGGGTAATTAGGAGTAAGGAATAAGAAGAATAAGGGTAATTAGGAGTAAGGAATAAGGGTAATAAGGGTAATTAGGAGTAAAGAATAAGGTAATAAGGAATTAGGAGTAAGGAATAAGGGGAATAAGGGTAATTAGGAGTAAGGAATAAGGGTAATAAGGAATTAGGAGTAAGGAATAAGGAAAGTGCAAGGAATGTGGATCATAAGAGATGGCCTGCACTGCAGCACACACCTGAAACAGCAGCACAGCTGTGACTTTGCAGCCAGTTGGAAGAGAAAAGTTTGACTCAGTGCAAAATCTGCTCCTGAATCAGCCTGGTTTAAGGGAACTGAAATCCCCCAGAGGGACATTTTGGTTGGAGTCAGTGTGTTGGAGGAGGCAGCTGCTCTCTCCCTCATTTCCTGCCCCTCGGTGGAAAGGTGGACACAACAGGAATGCCAAAAACCAGAAACCCCTGGGTCAAGATAAAGATCACATAGAAGAAGTTTCTTCCTCCCTGCTTCAACCAAGAGGATGGGAAGGTTACTCTTCTTAAAAGAAAAAAAAAAAAGCTGTGATTCACATTGGTTTGGTAATTGAGGAAACAGTCAGATTTTGCAACCTAGATGCCATGAGTAAAAACACTGAAAAGAGCTTCCAAGAAGGGTGGTTTGATTAGTGGTGCATGAGCTGGATGAACTGGTGAGAACCCCAGGAGAAATGAGACTTTCTGGAATTAGGGTGTTCAGGGACTAATAGAGAATTCATTCCTTAATTTGATTAAGGCATGAAACACTCAGGAATTCATTATTTGAGTGGGAGAGAAAAGTATCCTGTTTGTTTAGCCTCAGTCTGACCTTCCTCGTGAACTGCCAAGGGGTATCCCTTTTTCCTGTGTTTATACACAAGTTTTTCCATACCAGGTGTATTTGTTTTTATTTCTGGATAGAGAGAAGAAAAAAAAACGAATACTGTGACAGAGATACAAACACCTCACAAGGAAAAAGCTACTGAGAAATGGGCAACACACATTGCTACCTTTTTTTTGCTGTTGTTGTTGTTTTCTGGGAACAGAATCCAAATGGGCCAGAACTTCCACTCCTCTCAGATTTCTTCATGATAATTTCATTAAAAACATGGAGATAAGAAGGTAAATAAGCTTGGCTGTGTATAGGCAGGAGTGCAAAAGCAAGGGGCTTAAGTGGAAATAAACTTGATGAATTATTAGGGCAGTTGCACATTTTAGACTTCTTGTCCTTCATAAGGCTTAAAGAAAATAATTTTAAAAAGCCAAAAAAACAAGAAAAACACCACCACAAAACCTCCAAGCCCTTCACTGATTAATAAGCAATGGCTATAAGTGATCCAGATGCCCCCCAGCAGTTCAGCTGTGGAGGCTCCTGGTTTCTTAATAATCAAATAATCTTTCTAAATTGTAAACTGGACTGTAGAACATACCCAAATTTCCTTTTCGTTATAAGGGCTTTGTCAGAAAGCGTATTCTGAAAAAAGCAGAACAAAGGAATTTTCATAAAATTACCTCCAAAATTTTACTTTGGACACTTGTGGCCTTTTAAAGACAATTTTTTTAAAAAACATCATAAATATTAAGACCAGGAAGGCCAAAAAATGTGACCTTAAATACAAAACAAAAA
>WEZZ01024519.1:146849-161088 GCA_013400585.1 Chloropsis cyanopogon | reverse complement strand
AAAATTAAAAAAAAAAAAAAAAAAAAAAAAAAATTAAATTCTCTCCATGTGAACTTCACAGTGTGTTCAGCCCGTAACTGTTGGATGAGTTACAGCATGTCCTGCAGAAATTTATCTTGATCTCAACACTCCAAGTAACACAAAATGAAGTTTGTCCTTAGTAAAATTGTTCTAAGGGATTCATTGCCCTCAGGATTAAAAACCAGCTGATTCTTGGGGATGTCTGGGTTTGTTGGGTTTTTTTTTATCTAATACTTCAGTAATGTTCCTTCTCATTCCTGTCTCCTCTGCAGAGACTTTTCTCCCCCTCATATTTTTATTTGAAGGTATTCAGCAGGAATCTTATTTAGCTTATAATTACAAAAGGTAAGTACGAGCACCCAGGCCAAATCTTTGTTAATGAGCCTTTAATTTTGTAACACATAATGAGAAAAAGAGGGGAAAACATCAACTAAGTCCTGTTGATGTGTTTAAACTGATTTTTTTGGCCAGTCCTGAAGAGCACAAGGTTTCCTACAGCTCTGGCAATTTAGGGCTGGCCTGCAGTAGCAAATTAACTTACATGGAGCTGGTGTTAGAGAATATTTGAACTGCTTCACATAGAGCTCGGTAGAGAAACATTCTCTGCTTTCAAAACAAATAGTGGCTGTGAGTATCCACCTGTGATTCATGGCAAAGACATCTGAGGCAAAAGAGCAGCTATTTTCCAAGAGGTGAACTGCAGTTAACTGGGTTCAAGGTGGAAACACTCAGAGGAACTCCAAACTTTGCTCAGATGGTGTGCACTTAGTCTGAGGGCTTGTTAAAGATGGATTCTGCACGATTCCAGCAAAGGGGAAAAAAATATTTTTTTTCTCTGAGGCAGTGCTATTCTTTGAACATTCAGTTGGGATAATTTATTTTTATTTTCGAAGTGCCCAAATGTTCCTTTTCTGTTTCATTTGCAAGGCTGAATTTATTGCCCAGGGTTGAAAATAGGGTTCATTGTAATCTGAAGTTGATGCCACTAAAAGCTAAAACTTTTTTGAGTGATGGGTAGCTCTGGGTGATACACCCCTATCTTATTGTAATTAACCAATTAACCAGGTTTTTATATAGAATCATTGCTTGGAAGTGCATGCATCAGGGCTTGGCTGTCATCTTTAACAATCAACTGCTCCTTTATATAACTTGCTGCTGTTTTAATCTCTTAGGGAGTTAATGATGTTAAAACTGATTAGATTCAGAGGAGGGTGTGCAGAAAGTCTGAGGGAGGAATATCTTATTCTGTGCTGTGACATGAAATAGGTGACTAGAGTGAATCAGAAATACAAAGAACTTGGACAAACAGACAGAAAATGCCTCCAAAAAGGAAAATGAAAGTGAAATGCTTCCATTATAGGAAGGCAAGAAGCAGTTTCCTAGATATGCAAAGAAATTTTATTTAAGGATAGCTGATTCTGTAGCTTTGATGTGGCAATCACTGGACAGTAATATATGTCTGTTTTCTACATTAGAAAGAATTTATATTGAAATTTTATTGTTTTCTCTTTGTTTCCATGTGGTGAAAGTTATTGTCATCGCCGATTTCCTAAATTTTCTATTAGATGTTTTTACCAAAAGTTTCTATAAAAAGGATTAACTGACTCTGATACTTGAAATTTAGCTCACAGTTTAAGGTAGCTGGTATTTCTTTATTCATTTTCACCTCAAAATGGATGGTCAGAGAAGTTTTCCTAAAATTTAAATATAAATAGAGACAATTTAGATGGGATATTGGGTAGGAATTCCTGGCTGTGAGGGTGGGCAGGCCCTGGCACAGGTGCCCAGAGCAGCTGTGGCTGCCCCTGGATCCCTGGCAGTGCCCAAGGCCAGGCTGGACAGGGCTTGGAGCAGCCTGGCACAGTGGGAGGTGTCCCTGACATGGCAGGGGTGGCACTGACTAATTTTAAAGCCACTTCAAACCCAAACCATTCCATGAGTCCATGAACATTTACTCTGAAAAGTGTGACGAAAAGCAGAAAAACTGTTTGGGAATAAAAAACAGCATTATCATTTTAGTGAGACACTAGTTTTAGGAAGTAAAGGAAAAGGTTTATTTCCTTGTTAAATATTTCTAAAGCTTCAGTCATAGCTGGAGGTCAGCTGAAAACATTCCTGGACACAAGACAGAAAGTTTTGTTATGAAAATAGTATAACATAAGGTTAAGGGTAGAAGGCAGTCACTGGAGGGTTGCAGTTTATAATTCCTAAAGTGAGAAATTCAATGTAAAAATTATTTAACTGCATGAACATTGGTTTTTTAAGGTGTACAGTCAGTTTTTCAGTGGACAGAAAAAGGGGCCATGCTTGGCATCCCCATCATTGGCTAGAAGGGCAACGTGTGTCAGAATAACTGTCCCAGAACCTAGAAGATGGATTCCTTTTCACAAAGGCAGCACAAATAATAATTTATACAAGTAATAATTACTTATTTGTTTATTATTTTTATTATAATAATTTTTTAAATAATGATTTCATATATTGCACAAACAATGCTCTGCCTTCTTGCTGTAGCAGGTTTTGGTAATTTATCAGCTCATACATCAGGCATGAAGCTGAAAAAGCTTTTAAATCTCCCTGAAATGGTTGTTCTTTTCCCTCCTATTTTGCTTCAGATCAGCTATCACTCTTTGAATGGACAAATAATTGCCAGGCTCATTAAAATCTCATAAAAAGGAAAATAGTGAGTGCAGCTATTGAAAAGGGACAACGACTGTGACTTGATGTGGCCAAACAACTTCACAGAGAGCAGAGAGATTCAGGGAGATACGGTGGAAACGATCCCGTAGCTCAGATGGTAAATGTGCTTATAGGTGCAGTATAACTGCTGAGATGTGCTGTTTTTTTCACTGCTCAGGAAGCGTTTAATTTCATTTTATTTCATTTCACTCGGTGCTGAGGCAGGACCAGAAGGGGTCCGGGCGTTTCTGAGGCAGAGGATGTGATTTAGGTCTGCTTGCAAGAGGCTGAGGTGGTGAATAAAGGAGCACTTTGTGACATTTCATATTTGCTGTCACATGAGCTGCTCACAGAGAACTTCTCTAAGTTCTGAGGCTCTCAGAGAAGAAAGGGGAGCTCGGGGGCGGGGGGAGGAAGGAAGAAAGAGTTACCAGCTCTTTATTACACCTCCAGAGTTTGATTCATGTCTACATCTTGACAAATAGGGAAGGCTGGGAGAGGGTGCTTAATTCATGGCAAACAAGGAGCTCTTTGTAGGTGTCCTGCTCCTTCTGAAAGCAGCATTTCAACCTGCAGGCACTGGAGACTCATCACAATGCTTGGCCCATCCATTACAGAGCGTGGTTTGTTCCAGAAGTGCTGTCAGCTGTGCTCTCCAGCCATCAGGAATTCCTTGATAATATTCCAGAGGATTTTGGGGAAAGATAGGATGTACCTCTTCGTGCAAATTCATAGGAAACCTCTAGAGAGTAGTTTTATCCATCAATAGATTTGCAATATTGCAATACTGCAATAATATTTGCAATATTGTTTATAGCTTTCTTTATATGGCATTTAAAATTGTGTGTATCATCATTGCACTTTTTACTGGACAGATTATTATTTAAACCTGCCTCCTGTAATTCTGATTAATTTGTGGTCTTTACTTCTGCAAGTCATCAGCATTTCCCATCTTGCAATCCAGATTGCCATTTGTTGGCATTTACTATAGCTATACCATATCTATACCCTGTGTAACAGCTGAAATATAGCTGGGTTTAATCACATCAAGCCAATTCTAACACAATTCACTCAGAAGATGCACATCTGATTTGTACTCTCCATAAAGTCTGAAGACTTCCCTTCATGTTTCAACTGCATACAATTAAAATTTTAAATTTTACTTTTTTATATTCTCTCTCTCATTATCTCATATCTATGTCTTATTTGTTTGCCTTTACATCTCTGGAAACTCTTTTTTTTAAATAATTTAATTTTCTGATTGGTACCTTGAGTGGAATCAATTCACAATAATTCTCAGCTACAAACTGGGATTAAGTATTTTCTAGACTGGGAAACAGTTTCTGCCATTTCCCAATGGGGCACATTTGAAATGAATTAATATTCTCAGCACTTCATGAAGAGAGCAGTAAAAATATTCCCATCAATAGTATTCCCATTTTGCTGATGGGATAGCTAAGGTACAAACAGACTAATTTATTTGTAGAAAGTCACTCTGGAATCACTGGTAAATAGGAGAATAAATAACAGAATTTTTTTACCCCAGGAAACAATGTTCTAACCGCAAAAACCCTCTCTTTTTCCTCAATAATAAAGTTAAATATGCAGAGTAAAATAATGAAGTTGTTCCACAGATTAAATTCACAGCAATAACAGATGTTCAACAGTTTTTAATTTCTCTTTTTGAGTAATGTGGTCTGTGTACTGCCTGCAGCAGGATTTAATTTGTCTCGTTGCCGTTATCAGACAACTAAGCTGCTGTCAAAACAGGCAGATCAGGAATTAATGAAAACATTTCTCTCTGCAGTTCTGTGATTACAATACAGGCAGCTGGATTTTCATTTCCCAGCATTTAAGTTTCACATACACAGATCTCAGTCTTTAATTCAGATCAGATAAGAAAACAGGCTAAAGCTCACCTCACATCTGCAAATCTGATCTCATTAGGAGGGGATCTACAGAGACCTCATCAATGCTCATTAATAATCACATTTCCCCAAAGCCCTTTCACCACTGGCACTAAGGGAAACCTTCCTTCAGTGGCTGGTCCCAACAGCAAGCACAGGGATACACAGCAGATTTTGCAACCCACCCAGGAATACTTCAGAAAGGTGTTTAAGCCAGGAAGGATCAGAAAACTGCCTAAACTTTGTAAAAATCTATGTAACCTTGACTGGGTTATCTTATCTCTCACGCCCCTCAGTCTTGAGCAGTGTTCAGCTCACTGAGCTGCTCCTGGGGAGGGAAAGGGATGGTAAATGTTCCTCAGGGCACTTTGTTCTCATTATCAATTTGTAGTCCGGCTTGGTCTGACCCTCGTGTGTAATTTAGAACCAGTCTTAAAGCCTGGTGAGTTCTGTGAGCAGCTGTGGAGTGTGACTTGTTCAATGTGCACCTTTTAATAAGCAGCTCCAAGCCTTACGTCCTTAAAACCAGCCTTAGGGAGGGAGGTGCCTCTCCCTTTATTCCCTCCAGCAAGAACCAGAGGCATTTTGGTTCTGCTGTGACACAGAAAAAAGCTTTGGTCTATTTTTTCAGAATTGAGATAGAGTTGGGGGCTGACAAGCTGCACAGAGATGTGCACTCAGCCATGCTCAGATCAGATTTAGTCTGAGGTTTGGGGTTTGTTGGGTTTTAATTGGAGCACTGCTCCTTTCCTAGTCCAAATTAGAAGTATTGGTGCTGGGTTCTGTAAAGCCTGTACTGACCTGATTGGTTTTGTGGTTCTTGGAGCTCTGTGTAAGCAATCTCCCTCTCTTCCAGCCATGTATGCATGATCCCTTTGATTATTCCGTGGCAAATACTTCTACTTGTACGCAGGGAGATGGAATGGGAGACTAATCTGACTGAAATAAAGTCCAATCTACCACCCTCCTTGCCTCCTGCTAAAAAAAAAAAGGAAAAAATTATTGTGCTGGCACAACAGAGATGGCAGAAGTTAGAGAGACACCGACTGTAAACATCCATCCTATCACCAAAAACCTGGTTCAATAACTCCCTCAGCCTGGGGCAAAGCCCATTCCAGGCTGCCCTTACTGTGCACCAGGTATTTATTCCGTGTAAAAAACGTGCAGAGATCTCTATTCTTTGTCAATTTGTCATTGTTTTCTGGTACCTTGATGATTTTCAGTGCTTCATTCACCTTTGATGCTGTCAGGATGTGAATAATGGGAGGCTGCAGGCTCGTGCAAGTAATACTTCCCAGTTATATTACTTCCAAGGAAGACAACAACAGCAACAAAAACCAGAATTCATATACCTTAATTAATGAGATAACCACTTAATGCAGTTAAATTAATACACTGTGTTTTGAGAGACCAAGAAATATGGATGACAATTTTGTCTTTTATTGCAATAAAGAAAGAGGTTGAAAAAAGCAGGAAGGTTATAATATACGTAAGAATCTAAGATTTGTTTTACAGTGTTGAGGTTTTCTGGTTGTTGTTTATTATAAAAAACTGATCCAACATTTTGTATGAAAGTTCTCAGCCTTGTTAAGTGTTCTCCCAGGAAGGAAATTAATTAGCAACATGGTGCATTTAATTGTCCTGAAGGTAGGACTTAATATTCTCTTTCAGAAACTTTCTATTTCTTCCCCATGAATACAAAAACGAAGATTATTCTAATTGCTTATTTATACCACACCTATACTGGAAGAAAGAGCATGCAAGTCATAATTTCATTTTATTTTAAGACATCTTGAGTCCATGTGTTCATCCAGTCCCAGACAGCTGTTTAGAAATCTAACTGTCTGGCTGCTGACCAAAATAAATGGAATGCCCTTTGTGTAACATCCTTGTAAAATCTGTAGTCATGCACCAAAATCGATAAATCTTGAAGAGAAATGAAGAACTGAGCTCCAGGGTTGCAAGACATCTTAAAAAACATGTCCTCTGTTTTTTACCCTTCCTCCAACCTTAGAATTTAATATATGTGTTGGCTCCAAGTAGCTGGAATATTCTCTCTAAATCCAAAGGTCACAGCGCTGTGGCTTGATAACATACCATTCTTGATTGCTGCCTGAACAAAACAAAAAATGCTCTTTGGCATAGTCAGAGGCAGCAAACCAAAATTATAGCCCACAATAAAGCCTGCCTGTAATAATCTGCAGTCTTTAAGAAGAGAGAAAACAGATGCTGAGATTTCAGTGTTCTCAACTGGGCTGGGGCACACCAAAGAGCATTTCCCTTCTCCTGCTTTTCAGTCCAGTCACTTTATTAATATTTCATGATAAACCTGCAGATATAAAAGCTGGAAGTTGCTCTTCAGGCTCTGCAGTTCCTCCTGTGCGCCTTTAGGAGGATTTTTCCCCACTCACCCAGGAAGTGGATGAGGTAATAATGAGGACCAAAATGTTCAGTCCTCGGGGGGCTGCAAAGCTGTGTCAAATTCCTGAGAACGTTTTTAGAAAATAAATTCTTGAGAACATATTTAGAAAATAAATTCAGTCAGATGAGCTGTTTCAATAGGAGAGGAGAACAGGACAAGGAGAGTAGGAAAATGCAGGGAACTAAGGAAGTCTTCACCATTTTGTGAGCAAGGTACAACTCTTCTGAGGTGAAAGCTGGCTGCAAAAAGTTTCAGCCTAACCTCAAAAGGTTATCTCTGAGATCCTGACTGACAGATATCCACCTCCACCTGTCAAGATAGGGGAGGTTTTACAGCAGAAAAATAATCAGTGATGGAAATGGAGAGTGTTCCTTTTCCTTGTACAGCAGCCATGGAGTGGGGGATGCTGCAGCCACTGAACTCTTCCCTGCAGGAGGCTGAAATAACCAGGAAACAACAACAAAATTTAAATTAAATATTTAAATCCCTCATTGTCTGTCACTAAATGAAGCACCCTGAGACATTTGGGTTCTGGATGCTCCATCACATCTTCTCACTCAGCTGTTGTTTCCTTCCACTGCAGCCCATACAAAGCATGGAATATTTCCAGAAATAAAGTCAGAATTCCTGGTGAGGCTGGGTGAGGTGCAGAACTGGGGACAGGAACCATGCAGGAGTTTCTGGTGGCAAGTGGTGATTAGACCCTGCTAATTAACTCCTGGTGATATTAAGGAATTTTTTTCTCCTCCCTGCAGTCAATAAAATCATGAGGATTTGGTTAAACAAGTCCTTCACAGCTGGCATACCATGGAGCTTAGCAGATCAAGGAGATGATGGGACATTCCAGTGCCCCAAATCCTTTCTCCATGCCCATCTGATAATCTTTAAACACTCAGCAAAAGCTCCTGCGTGTCTCTGGGCACCACTGAAGGGCCCTGAGGTGTGGAGGATGATTTACCCAGAGTGTCCACACGAGCTGTGGGAAACTTAAGCCAGGCTTTGGGGTGCCCAGTGCAGTGACTCCAGTCCTCCCAGTAAAGCCAGATCTATGAACAGCTGATGCATCCACTTCCTGACACATCCCCTGGGTTAGGACAGGCCTCACAGCTCTGTGGTATTTTACATGTAATAGCTTTGATTCTCACAACTCTTTCAGGATCCTACCTGTAATTTGTTATGGGAGAGAAATAAAGTTGGAGGGATTATTTTTGTGGCTGCCCCTGGATCCCTGGAAGTGTCCGAGGCCAGGTTGGACAGGGCTTGGAGCAACCTGGGATAGTGGAAGGTGTCTGACCATGGCAGGGGGTGGCACTGGATGATTTAAGGTCCCTTCCAACCCAAACCATCCCATGATTCTGTGAAATTACCCTGATGAACATCCCCTACAAGAAAATGGGTTTGTGTATCATTTTGACTCCAGGGCCTGCTACTCCCCTCCAGCAGACTGAAATGAACAGAAATAAGTATTAGGTGCTTCCTCTGCTACCTATCTCCATGCAAAACATCTGTAAATTCTGTCCTCAGTGTCCTCCAAACCCAGATCAAGATGAGTGAACCCAGATTGTTTTAATTAATTGTGAACTGACGCACGAACATATTTTATGGACAGTTCTCTATGCAGGCAAACCCAAAAAAGTTTGGAAAGGAACGTTGAAATTGTTCTCCTGCCAACCTGCTGAGCCCTGCCCTTGTATGCAAAGCCAGGGATGGGAGGGATCCATCCCCCTGGAAGCTCCCAGCCATCCCAGGCTCTCCTAAGGCAAGAGAAACCTCAAGTCTGGCCCAGCAACCTGACCTGGCCCCAGGGCAAAGGAGAATTTCCCCTTCCAGAGCTTGGCAGAGCAGAGTCCAGCTCACAGGCAGGGAAAGCTTGGCTTAATAACTTCTAGACTCCCCTGGAAAAATGCCTTTTTCTGAGCTGGGGAGTGTTTTGGGGGTTTTTATAGGGCCAGAAGGTACTGGGATGAACTCATCCACCTCTCTGGACCTGTGGCTTGGGACGTGTTCACTGAAGTCAGGCTTGGGAAAACAACCAGAAAACACCAACCAAGAAACACAAATGTCACCTTTTCCTTCTTTATGGACAAGGTCAAACAATGAAAAAATAATGAATAATTTTCATTTTAATTGCCCCCTTTTTTTTTTTTTTAATCGCAGTGGTGGAGGTAGGAAGGAAAAACATCTTGTTCTGACAGGGACTAAACACAAATCTATAAAGCACTGGCCTGCCAAAGTGTGTTTCTACTGCTGGGAAGAGACAGTGAACTTTCTCCAAAATATAACTGGGTTCTGAGCAATTTAGTGCACTTCCCTTCTGTGCTATCTGATTTATAGCTCAACTACTTATGATAAATAGGTGGTGTTAATCTTTAGAAGGAGATTGCATCTGCTGATAGGACAGAACCTGACAAATTCCACCAGGCTGTTTGCATATTGGCAGGACTCGTAATTATTAACATTAATTCTCCAAGGAGCTGAATTCCTTATCACTGATGCTCTTCCTTTATGAGTCCCTCCCCTCCAAGAATTTCAGTTTTCAGCTTTCCAGCAACGAGCTCTGCCTTTATTGGGATTGCTCAAGCCGTGTCTTGGAAGCTCCTTCTTTGTTTTTCCTTCAATAATTTGCTAAAAGTACTACCATGTGTAACCCTAATGGAGCAAAATATTTTAGTATAGACTTAAAATTAATCCTGCAAACCTGAGAAAGAAAAATGAGGATTTGCTAAATCCGCTCTTCCAAATGAAAAGGGGAAGAGAGAAAGTATCGTATCCATAGCTGAAAAAAAATCATTAATGTGATTTATTTGAAATGAGAAAGCAAGGATCTGGGTTAGGTTTTTAGTTCTTCTACTTGACTCTTCTGAAATCAGGGCAAAGAACTGTTCTAATCTGATATTTTACATCTCTGTTTCTCTGGTTAAATGATTGTAAAGGAACCAGATACAATATAGTACCCACAGTACTTTTCTTTCTTGTGGTGATTTAGTATTTTTTTAATATAATTCTTTTTTTTTTACTTTTCTATCCACTTTTTTATTTTTAATATTGATTCATTTTTAAATTCTCCCTTTGTTGGGAGAAATTTCAGGTGTTTCCTTACGACTGGGCAGACGTCAACAGTGACAACACTTTCATTTAGTAGATTGTGTTTCTTGTACAATATTCAGTAAAATCAAATGATGTTTTTTTCCTACTCTATTCTCTTGATTTCTGCGTAATTTTAGCCTTAATTGAAGCAACATTTCTGAGGTGTGGTTTAATTTTAGCCACACCCATCCCTCTCACATCAGTGGGGTTTCTTCAACAAGAAACTAATGTACAAAACAAGAGAAAAAAATTGTCATATGAATATCCTTGGAAGAAATATGGATCTCCAGCCATATCTCTGATCTTGTTAGCTCCCTTCAGGTGTTTTTACACCTTCAGGTGTTTTTACCTGTGCTGTTTGCCACAATGGAAGCTTTGTGCTGGCACAAACAGCCCAGTTGGTGCAGTTGACTTGCTCACGGTGAATTTTTTTTTTTTTTTTTTTTTTTTTTTTTTTTTTTTTTCATGAGGTAAAAAGAGAGCTCTTGTCCTTTTTATGCTAAACTGGGATGAAATTCCCAGGTCAAAATACATGCTGAGCAACACTTCTTGTACTTTCTTACTCAAGCAGCTTTCTTGTAGTAAATGGCTTTTCCACCACAGCTACAGGTTAGTTTTTATTAGGGGAATATGACCACTGGCTCCCCCAAAGGGAAAGGCTCGTTTCCATATTGCTTTCCAGACCACTCCCTTCCCTGGGAATTAAGTGGCCTGCTTGCAACAGTAAAACAGCTCTGAGCTCATGTGAAAAAGCCATTTGAATCCTGCACGGATTTCACAAAACTTTGGTTCACTGGGTAATAACCAGATTGAACAGGCCATGACATAATAGATTCCATATTTTATAATCATCATCTCGCCTGATTAGACAAGACGCAGTCAGGCTGAGAGGCATCAAAATGTTGATTTAATAATTGGGAGGTGCTGCCCTGATGCTGTACTGGAGAACAGAGTTGTTTCTCTAGATGCTGTGAAATCACACATTGGATACATTCCCTGTGCTGCATTCAGTGCAGGTCTTTTTGATACAAGGATNCCAACCCAAGTCACTCTATGATTCTGTTGTTCTATTATTTTATGGCATTTCTACAACTAAATAATGTGCATCTGGTTGAACTCAAACNGGAAATGGCTTCAAACTGAAAAAATTAGGTTTAGAATTTTTATATCAGGCAGAAATTGCTCGCTGTTAGGGAGGGAAGGCCCTGGCAGAGGGTATTATATTATATTANGTGAAAAGAAGTCATGAGAAAATTACAGGATTCCTACTAAAATCAAAGCTGAGGCTTTGCTTTTCAATCAACCTTTTAATATTTATTCAGGGTAAACTTCTCTTTTTGGGTCTAACAAAAAAAGAAAGGAAAGTAGGAATGGCACAGGAATGGTAGGAAGGCACAGCACCTTCTCCAAGCTCCCTGCTGAGAGCAAGAAGGAGATTCCTAGAATATGCTGAGGTGGAAGAAAACCCCAGGGATCATCAATTCCAGCTCCTGGCCCTGCCCAGACACCCCAAATCCCACCCTGTGCGCCTCTGGCAGTGCTGTCCAAGCGCTTCTGGAGCTCTGTGGGGCTGTGCCCATTCCCTGGAGAGCCTGGGCAGTGCCCAGCACCTCTGGGGGAAGAACCTTTTCCTAAATCCAACCTAAACCTGCCCTGGCACAGCTCCAGCCGTTCCCTGGGTCCTGTCACTGCCCCACAGAGCAGAGCTCAGTGCCTGCCCCTCACGAGGATGATGAAGGCCACCACGAGGTCTCCCCTCAGTCTCCTCCAGGCTGAACAGGCCAAGTGCCCTCAGCTGCTCCTCACAATCCCTTCCAAGCCCTGCTCCATCCTCATGGCACTTCCTTGGACTCTTCCTTCCACTTTTACATCTTTTTTTTACATTTTGGCCCCCAAATCTGCCCCCAGGACCAGAGGTGAGGCCACCCCAGATCCCTCAGGGGATTCCCTGCTCATCCCCAGCCAAGCCAGGAGCCAAGGGCTGGAAGGAGGGCTCAGCACCACCAAAAGCCTCCAAAAACCACCAAAAAACTTTGGTCTCTCTGCCCTGGGGAGAGCACAGACCAAAGCAAGGGTTGCTCTTTCCATGCCCTGCCTCACTCTGCGAGCTGACTGATTGGGCTCCAAGGAATCTGAGGATATAAAAGCTCCTTCCAAGAAAAGGTGGGTGAGATGTGGGGTGAGAGCTGGCAGGGATTTCAGTGTGCAAAGTTCCTGGGGAGGGCTAGACCACAGTTCCTGCCTTCTTCACCTCCCTAGCAGGGGATTGCCAGAGTGTAGCAGGCATAAAAATACATTTAAAGTCTATAAACAAAAATAGAAGTTTTATTTCTTTTATTTATTGGCATAAATGATTTAATATGGGCAGTTGCTAAGGAGTAAGCAATTCCTCCTCCATAGTGACAGCCTCTGAAGAATTATGGATTCATTTTTTTAATTCCGGTTTATCCTAGCACCCAGTGGCCTTTCTGTTTTTCAGTGTAAAGGGAAGTGTGGTGCATTATCTTTTAAATCTTCTTGTAGAAAAACAACCCCAAAAAAAAGCATTAGTGTTCTTCTTCTGTGACTGAAACTTGGGAGAAAATGACAATTGCCTAAATATTTTCCTCCAAGTGGCTGTGATTCTTGAGATTAGGTTACTGATTATCCACTGTGGTGTCTTACCCCCTTTTAGGTCACTCCTTCAAAGCCATCAGCCTTTGAATCACATGTTTAATGCTGCCAGTTCATGATTTCTCACCTTGGAGAGGAAAAACTGGTACAAACCAATTCCCCTTGGATGGTTACACCACAGAAAACACCAGCTTAACTCGTGCTAGCTATGACCACATCATTTTTTTCAGGCTTATTAAAGAGGACTTGAGACCAGCTGGGATCAGCCAGTTTGAGGAAGTCTTGGGAGTTGGTGTTGAAGTTTTTTTGCAGGGTAGTGGAGAAAAAATCCCCTGCATTCCTCTGCCTTGTGGTGTATTTGATCTGTGGGCAAAACAAGGAGTCTAATTGAATTTTACAGCGTGCTGTGATATTTTTATGAAGGGTGTGATGCGTGCACTGTTTGAGGTTATTTCCCTGCTCCTTGGACCATCAGCCTAACACCTTTCACGGGCATTAAACCCTCATTTCAAATGTGGAAAGCCAAGGTTTAGAGAAGGTCCAGATCTCAAACTCCTCTCAGAGCTGAGAGGAGGCAGGGCTGATCAGCTCTTTTACCAGCATTGCTGTGTCCCTGTCCCTTAGCTAATATTATATAAAACTTGAAAGAAAGAACAGGTTTAGAATTTTTTTCCTGAAGATCTCGATTTTCAGGTAAGCCCCAACAAAAACAAGGTGAAATACTGCCCAAAGACTGCTGAAATTTCTGTTTTTCTGGCTGCATTCTGTTCTGCTCAGCCACCATGAACCACATCAGAGTAGGAGGAGAGTGATGAAAAGCCTTCTACAGAAAAAGCAAGTTGACAGCAGCAATCAAAATCCATTTCTATAGGAACTCTCTCCCTGCAATTTTTACCTCCTTTCCTCCTCTCTAAGTATCAGCGACAATGTGACTTGCACAAGTGTCCTGGGGTTTGCTTTTTAGTGGTCAGCAGCATCATTTCTTTCTAAAATCATGTTCTTCTGTTTCAACCCTGGAGAAACAAAACAAAAACTAAACCCAAAAACCCCAAAGACAGACCAAAAACACAATCAAAAAAAACCACATAATTTTTTTTTTTTTAATAGCACATTCTGCTTCATAGACTCCAAAGCTTTTCACACTCTCTTTCCTTAAAACACTGCAAGTGATAGAAAAATTAACCAAGTCCTCCAACATTTACCCTACCTGCAGGCTTGAAGAAATAGGAATTATACATCTTTGAATACAAAGGCTACTTGTGAACAACAGACTAAGAAAACAAATCATGAAAGAATCAATAGAAATAGTCAGGGAATTACTGGATAGGTAATCAAAACATAAATAAAAAAACTTCAGAGAAAAAAAAAAAGCTCAAAGACATAATAGCAGACCAGAAATGCTCTTCTTTATTGCTGAATACCTCAGAATAAATATATTACTATTGAAGTTGTAACTGTGAAAATTGTTACCCTTTAGGAGATAGAAATAATAATTTCTTCATATTTTATA
>WEZZ01024519.1:91127-146281 GCA_013400585.1 Chloropsis cyanopogon | reverse complement strand
TATATATATTTGTATATAGAAAAATAAATAAAGGCCTACTTAATGTTAGAAAATTTCAGATTTGTACACTTTCTATGTATTCCTAAACATTTCAGGACAAAGTGCTAAAACATGGGAAGTTGGAACTCAGTCCACAGTGCTTGCTTACATTGCAAAAGGTGATTATTTCATTGTTTTCACACTCTGAAAAATGAAAATATATTATCCTGCAAATGAGCCCCACACCCCTGTTCAGAACAATTTATACATATTGACACAGGCACACGCTCTCCTATTAATACACGGGGTGGATTTACCACTTCACAAATATTTCTGTTCTGAATTTTCTTATTTCCCATCGAAATAAGATTTTACTTAATAAGGGTGGAAATTCCTTGATTCTTCCTGAAAAAAAAAAGAAAAAAAAAAAAAAAGGAATTTTGGTAAGAATCAGAGGAGTGCTGTCAAGTAGAAAGATCTAAAAGATGGACAGGGATGGAAAGAGTTCCTTGCTTATCCTTCCCTGGCCTCTCCTGCCTTCCCAAGTGCCCTTATGGAAGAGGAATTAGGCTGTGGGACTCAAAGGAGCAGGATAAAGATTTTATTTGATGTTTATCAAAAAGATTGCAGCTCTGGTTTCTTCATCTTCATAAGAAAAAAAAAAAAAATAGGCCATGCACCTAACAAATGTTTATGGGGATTTTTTCTCCTTGGAATGATACTTTGGGGCAGGTTGTTGTAGTACAAACACCAGTTTAATGCAGAGATTGCTTCAATTCACATCAGGTATCCAGTCCCTTCAGGTGCCATCCTTCAGGGTGAGCTCTAGCACAAAATACACAAATTTCATGTCTTTTTCAGGCCCAGCATTCCATTTTTGCAGTTAGAAACAAGGAAAAAGCCTCATCTTTCAACAACAACCTTTCACCAAGGATTTTGGGGACGTGTAGCTATCTATAGGCCACAGTTCAGGAACTGTTTCTTCAGCTTTAAAATACTCCAAAGCTCTACAGACCCCTCTNTATATAAAGGCCTACTTAATATCTGGAATCTCTTGTTCTGCTCCTGCTCCCCCTCCTCTTCCCACAGCTCCTGTTGTTTGAGCAGGATATATAAAGATACCTTTGTTACCCTTTCTGGAAAAGGAACAGCTTCTTCAGTCTTAGAGTTCTTTGAGAGTTTATCCACTTTGAGTTTTTATTTGGCCCTTGCAAAGGAGGCCACGGCCTTGGCAGCAGAACTAGAGAATATTTAAAGGTATTTCAAGCTTCCTGATCCAGGCCAGTGGGTCAGAGCTCACAGTTCTCTCTTTCTCAAAAAGAAAAAAAAGGGAAAAAGTTAGAAATCTTGGTCTATAATTAAGAGAACATTAATGTCTGTCTAGGAAACAAATGTGGTTTATATGAGCAGTGTCTCAGCTGTGGTTTCTGAGAGGACCATGGGTGAACCTGGAAATTCCAGCTCTGTGTTAAAACCTTTGAGCCACTTCAGCACCCAGTGCCTGCTGTCCCTGGGCAGCCACTCCTCTCATTGCTGCCTAAATAAAATGCCAGAGCTCAATTAATAAAGCAGCTCCTTTCATGAAACACGTCAGGAAACCCCCGAATTTCCAAACACAGATTGCCCCAATCAGCAGAAAAGCCTGACCCTTGTGTACTTCTGAGACATTTACTATTACAATTGTGGCCAGCTTTAAAATAGCCAAAACTCATCCTGGAGGGAGCTTTTCCAGAGGCCAAAGATGGGGTTTTTTGCAAGGCTGAGGCCTCTGTGTGTTGTATCAGAAAGCAATCTGGGTAATTCCAGGGTTTTATCCTACCAGGCCTGCTTTTCCATTCCACCGGCAAATGGATTTCATATTCCACTTCACACACACCCCATCTGCACAACAATAATTTGTGCACCTTTCAGCTGACTTTATGGAGTGAACTGCTTGAGCTTCTCTTCAGGAAAAGGCGCCATAAAACCAGGTGTCGGTATGCTGTGTCCAAGTGGTTTTCCTCAGAGCAGTTCCTGCTGGCACCAGGGTCTGATAAGAGCAGAGTTAAGATTCATTTCAGATGGAACCTAGAGAAATCTGTTTCCCTCCCCAGAATTTGCTCTGCTCAGCACAGAGCACTGGGAAGTTTTTTTTCAGCACTTTGAAATAATCCAGTGGGGTTGTTGGCTCAATTATTTATCTCATACACCAGAAGAAATGTCTTCATCATCTTCTGTAAAAGTGCCACATTCTTTGTTTTCTTGATTGCTGCTATTAAATAATTAGGCTTTTCTAAATGCTGTGCTTGTCTTGTAACAAATATCGACTGCAAATTTTGATAGTTCTGATTAGCAGAGAAGCCTTCTCAATTAGGTAGAAATACAAGCTAACAAAGGCTTGGCTTTCCAAACAAGAGATGTTCACAACGTTAGGCTTTTTTCTTTCCTGTTAAAATGCTGGGTTTGGTTTTGTTGAAATTTGTAATAGTGAAAAGAATTTGCTGATTTGTGACTCAGAAGAACAAATTTCTTATATGAACAAGATGGTGTTTTTCTCTTCTTTAAAAAAAAAAAAAATTAGAAAAAGAGGACTCAAACTGTCTTCCACTTCCTTTGTTGTTTTTTTTTCCTGTTCATCAGATATATTTCCATAGCATGATGTAGAATCTCAATATCAGGGATTCTTTCCAGCCTTGGATTATAAATATTTTGCAAAATACCCTGAGGGTTTGCTGGCTCCCTGAGCTCCTCATACCTCCATGTGTGAAATGAGTGGTCTCCCGTTACCCTTACCCATATCTTTGATTAAAAAACCCAACTAACTGTAAATAGATTAAAGGCAGCACAGGGATAACCTTGTTTGTTAAGTCAATAAAAGCCTATAAATCGATGAAATATTTACTGACACGTTCATGTTATCCCTGCTATTTCCAAGCACACTTGGAGCATTTCCTGTCATGTTAATTAAAAGTTTCTCACTCTATTTCTGCCACTTCCTTAGACCAGGTGGCTGCTAAATCAATCAGAACACGAGGCTGGGAAGGGGAAGCTGCAGGGGAAGGATTTGCCCACCTCACTAGAGCTCACAGGTACAGGGAGAACTGTCCTGAAAAGAAACATTGATTCGCCATTACCTTTAAGGAGCTCTCCCACTTTACTGAGGCTCTTAGCCCATTGATCTTTAAATAGGAACCTTTTTGGAGAATTATTTTCTCACTCTGGTTTAAATTTGAACCAATTTTTATTGCCATTACCTAAAATCCTTCCCCCCCCCCCCCCTTTTTTTTTTTTTTCCAGCGGTAGTTAGTTTTGTTTTGCTGTCCTTAAGAAGAAAAGTAGTTTTCTTTTCTCCTCTATTGCATTTTATTTGAAAATGTGGTTTCCAGGGCCAGCAGCCAACTCAGCAGTTGCCTCTTAGAATAGAGATTTGACTGGAATTTATGGAAGAAATATAGGTGTGAGGCCTGTGAGCAAGGCTGCCTGGGCCTGGGTTTACAACAGCTTCCTTTGTCCTGCCTGCCGTGGAATTGGGCACTCAAACACACGAGATTGCTGAGATGGGAGGGAAACTGGATGTGTTTGAGCAAGGAGAAAAACAGAGGGGAGAAAAAGGGACATTTGGATATAACTTTGAAATGTGCAAACAGAGCAGCTTTATTAAGGCCTCTGAATCTTTTAATGCCTCTGTTTCAGAGCTGGCTGGGCAGGAGCCTCTTTGTAGCAGGGATTGTGAGAATTGCACCTTGCTTTGGGGACAATAGAAATGAAAAATCCTCTCATACAGTTGAAAAAATTGTGTGGTATTTTTAATTCAACTTTCTGCTCCTCATGCCTGCATTGGAGAGGTGTAAAGGCTTTTCCAGCTGTACTAAACACTCGCCCCTAAAACCTCTCAAAATGCAGCTGCTCTTTACTTTGCTTGCACTTAGAAATGTGCTGAAGATGTGGAGCACAAGGATATGGGGCGCAATCCACCTCCTCTGCTTGGAAAGATGGCAAAGCACTTTCAGAAAGATCTTGACAGGTCTCTGAGGCTGCCTCAGAGCCAGGACCACAGCAGTGTAGGATGAGACAGTTGTCACTTCCTCCTTCTCCCCACCCACCTTTTTGGGTTGAATAGAGGTCAAAATGGGAGAATTCAGACAGACCTGACAGCATCCTGATTTAGTGACTGCACAATATCCTTCAAATTCACACAATGCCCTTAAAACTCCAATTAATATTGGAGTTCACAGAAGGGGGATCACAGACTGCCCTGTTTGGTGACAAATGTACCCCTGAATGACCAAACCCGAATTATTCTTCCTGAGAAATTCTTCTAAGGCTTGTCCACAGTTCTCTTTTATCTATAATTTGGTCTTTTTTTTTTCTTTTCCAAAAGGATTGTGTAGTCTCATATATTAAACAGAAAAAAAGCTGCTTTAAAATTCAACTTAACCCAGGCTATGGCTGTTCATCTCAATATATTTAACAAAGGTTAATGTGAATCCCATTAATTTGGCCTGCTCAATGTACCCAGTGCCCTCAAGACTTGTCAAAGCCACTGATCTCAGTCTCCTTCACATCAACACTGGAGCATGGCTTGACTTATAAATTCATTAAGTCAGGAATACAGCTCCTGACAAGTGCTAAATGCATCTCACATCTAACAGCATTTGTCAAGAGTCTTTTCTCATTAAGCTCAATTTGGGTTTTACAAGAAGTTCCCTTGGAGATGCTGGCTGTTTCCATCTTGCAGCAGCAGTAAAGAGCATAATAATCTCTTAATTGATCCCTGAGGAACTGCAAATGTGCAGAATTGCTGCTTTGTCAACTGGCTTCTCCCAGGGACAGGAGCTCTTGGGTGGGTTGCAGGCTGTGTGATGAACACACCGTTTGTTTCTGAGCCTCTGCTCCATTTGGTTCCTAATCAAGAGAGCTGGCAGCTTTGCTCCCTGCTTGTATGAGGACCCAGAGAATCACAGGAATGTTCAGGCTGGAAGGGATTGAGGATAATGCAGTTCCAACCCTCGGGCCACGGGCAGGGTCACTTTTCTCTAAACCAGGTTGCTTAAAGCCACATCCAACCTGGCCTTGGGCACTTCCAGGGATGGGCAGCCACAGCTTCTCTGGGCACCTCATCACCCTCACAGGGAAGAATTTTCTCCTAATATCCACTCTAAACCTACTCTCTGTCAGTCTGAAGACATTGCCCCTTGTCCTGTCCCTCCAGACCCTTGTGAAGAGTCTCTCCCCATCTTCCTTGTAGGTTTCCTTCAGGTGCTGGGAGGCCACAATTAGGTGACCCCAAAGCTTCTCTTTTCCAGGCTGGACAATCCCAATTCTCCCAGACTTTCTCTCTAAACAACTTGCTGGACTCATTTTCCTCCAGAAGCTCCCACAAGGACTGAAGGATGAGGCAGAAGGAGCAGGAAGAAGGGGAAAAACAACCTGTGGCAGTGACTCTATTTCCACTTCCCTCCTTGAGTGGAACAAGTTTTTCTTCTGGCCCAAGCTCTCCTTTTTATTGAGCAGATACTGCTTGTTATCTTCTCTAGTGCCTACAGTGGGTGCCCTGCGGAGCTCAAAGTGTTTATTGAGGAATTGTTTGACAGTCCTCCTTTGGAAACCCATTAGGAACTATTCACACCGTGTTAAAACTCGGGAGACATTCGATTTCACCTAATGCTTCCTGAAAAGCTCTGGCACCTGGCCTGGGTTTCAAGAAAGAGTTAAGCAGGGAATACACATGGCAAAAGAGCATCCATAAAGCTGTCCCCACCTTTCCCTCTGCAGTAACAAAACACAGACCTCTTTAAGGGGAAACTCAAGAAAGTCATTCAAAAACAGCTCTTTCATAACTTATCAGTACCTTACATATTATATTGTACAGGTGTCACTGTGTAATCCCCCACTCTCTCAACAATTTTTATACCAAACTGAGGATGTTACAGGTCCATCTGGATTTCCTCTGGCTTTTCCTCCCAACATTTTTCAGTCTCTGTTTCTTCGATCTTTGCTAAGCTGGTGGAACGTGCCCTAAAATGTCACTTACAGCACTTTCATATCCCACACTGAAAAAAATTAATGGAATAGAGTTTGCAATTCAAATCCTGCCACTGACAGACATTTGCTGAGGCAAAGTTAGGAGGTTCAATTTAGAAGCTGTAAACTGTTACAGGGCCGTAAATTCCTATTCCATTAACGTGTTTAAATGGGGGAAGAAAAGAACCAGCCCTCAGCTTTTTGGAGCCTATGAAATCAGGGGTGATCATGGTGCTTCTACAGCTGCTTCTTCCACCTGTGCCACTTAAAACTCCAGCTGAAAATCCAGCTCCTTGGCCTTTTAATTGAGCTGTAGATTCCTGCGTGAGAGGCGCTATTTTTATTTTCACATATTAGTGCCTCTATGAACACTGGCACAACTGTAATTCAATAGAGATTTATTAATAATGACTTAGAGATTATTTCACTTACTGAATTATGTTCTCTCTTGGAGACATCATGGGTGTTCTATCCTAGGACATAGCAAAGCCAAGCATGAGAAGAGAAGAGAACTAAAAATCACAATTCACCAGTCCAAGATAAAATTCAGCAACACCCCAAGAGGCACCAGGCACTGTAGGTTTTGTATTAGCAGCAGTCTCCAAAAAATCCTACTTTTGTTGTTTGACTCCCATCCCTCTTTATGGCTCTACACAGTTAATACTGAGTTTGAAACCAGGGTAAGATATTAAGAACCTTAGAAGTTTCTCCCATTTTTCATTTCCTTCTCTCTCACCACCATCATCACAACCAACATCTTTTCCCATCCAATAAAAAAAGGAGAGTTCTGGGAATAAAATGCTACAGAAGTTTCCACAATATATAGCCTTGATACATTTCTTGTATTTCATAGAAGTCCTTGAACTGTAGATTCTTTTGTATCTTGTCATGTCTAGCCCTGCTGCAGTGCCTTCCAGAGCTAATTCTGAGTGTATTAATTAGAACACACGCTCTGGTTTTCTTTCCATCACAATTCCTTGTGATTAGAAAATAGGATCAGACAACATAATTGGATTAGTTCCCTGTTCCTGCTGATTAACTGTGGTGTTTCCCTGGACATCTCAGTGTCTGAGCAGGCTCCTTGCTCCTGGAGAGGACAGACTGTCAGGAGAGAGATTGTTCTACCACTCACTGAAATTTAACCTGCATGAATCATGGGCTCCCAGGAGAAACCATGAAAATCAGTCTCCACGCTAGGATAATGCCAAAACCAGGTTTGAGTTTCAAAGTCACCAATGAATCAAGAAGGGTGAGAAATGATGTCTGAGGAACCATTTCCTTCAAGCCTTGTTCTTGCACAGCAAAGAGGTTTCTTGCAGTATAGCTGTAAAGTTTACTTCCTTCATGAAATTAATGAAGGATTTTCACAGAAGCATTTCTTATACATTTAAAAGTTTGGAGGTTTTGGGGTTCTTTTCACTGCAACTTTTAGTGTGAAGACAAAACAGGGAGAATAAATTTTCCTGAAAACTTTCCACACCATTACACTTATTAAAATTTTGGTGTACAATTTTAACTAAAGTCAAACAATATTTTTCTGAAACAGCTGTGGTCATGGATTCAGTTCCAAACTAACAGAAAGGAAAGTGCTTTAACACATTTTGTGAGCACCTCTAGCTTTGCACACTCTTCAGAAGCTCACATTGGCTCAAATTAAGCACTGGTGGGTTATCTAAGCCTTCAATAATACATGTGTTTCTTTTCCAAAGATTTTTTTGAGTTGGTTTTATGGTTCAGAATTATTGCTAAAGTAATAGTGGTTATTTTGGGCAACAGCTGCTGCTGTTGATAAGAAGTCTTTGCATTAGGACAATGTATGTTGAGGTTGGGTGTTTTCTGTTTTTTCAATTTTAACTCCTTATCCGGCTTCTTTCATGGTAAGGCCTTGTCCACTCAGAATCCCAGAAAAGCACATTTTTGTCCAGGCTTTTTTTCTCTGTTGAGCAGCAAGGAACAGCTGGTAGGGAATTCTAACCCAGAGTGAAAGTGGCTTAGACTGCCCCTGCCCCCTCCCTTATTGCTCCCAAGAAGAATTACTTTGCCTTGAAAGCACACTGATTATTCTGGAATAAAGTAATATTCCAGATATCATGTTCCCAGGGGATGGGGGTGGGCTCAAGCTACTACTGAAGGCTACTGCTGCACTTAGCCCAGTTAGTTTTCCTATTCAGCTTTACTTGCTTTGGAAACAAATCCTTTCCACTTCAATTTTAAAGAATCAAATGATTATGAGCAGGTGAAGAGAGGGAAAATGGAAGTGCTTCATTTTAACAAGAAACCTGGCAGGTTTTCGAGTTAGCTCTCATAAAAGTGGGAGTTAGGAGCGTGCCTCAGTCATCAGCTTGAAAGGTATTTTTCTTTTCTCAAGAAGTATCAGCTCCTTGTGATAGAATAAATCAAGAGTGAGGGAATCAGTGGAACTCTTGGGGAAGATTTTGAAGGGAAGGGCCCAGGCTCTGCTCTGGGGACACAGCAGTGGCACCAGAGCCACAGGCAGGGACTGATCCCAGCAATTCCCCTGCACAGGAGGCACAGCTTCTGCCCTGAGCAGTGCCCAGTCCTGAGCAGAGCCCAGAGAGGCTCTGGGGTCTCCTCCCTGGGATATTCCAGAACATCTGGACACTGCTGTGCCCTGGGGTGGCCCTGCCCGAGCAGGGAGGTGGCACCAGTGACCCACTGTGCTCCCTTCCAGCCTGAGCCATCCTGGGATTCTGTGAGTGAGAATTTCTTACTCAATCCTCAATTCCTGTGACAGCAGAAATAAATGGGCTTAGATGACGTGAGTGGAAAATGCCAATTATCGGTATAATTAACCTCTGGTAATTTTGAACTATGTAAGATTTTACACACAGAAGCCATGGGACGGGGCATTCACAGCTCTGTAGGTCAAAGTCACTTTCAAGTTCAAGGTGTGACTTTTAGGTGTTGCCTGCTGGATTATTCAAGGGTTGCTGTTCCCATTTTTGTGCCATGACAGCACTGAGAGGTTTGGAGGTGCCAGCACCCCGAGATGCTGTTGATGGCCGGCTGGCCCCCTTCTTGGACAGAGAACTTCTCCTGCAGGCAGGCATGCAAACTATGCAAACACAAGGAGAGATCAGCCAGAGGCCTTTCATGCTTCTGAGACCTTGACTACACCAGCACTGAGGAGAAATTGCCAGGCACACCTTGGAAGCAGAGCAATAACCCAAAATTTGATGAGTCCAAAAGGTCCTGAGCATTGGCTCCTACTCAGATCAGAAGCAGCAAGGTATTAAAAAGCCTCTCAGCTCCCAGAGTCAGAAGAGTGCTTAATTTCGTGCATTTGGGGGTGGGTTTTGAGCACACTGCTCTGATTCCACTGATCTCCACTCATTTGCTTCTTCCTGTTCTCCCCAGCCCCCCATAAATTGGATTAAAGGCTTGTATGATTGATACATGCAATAGGTTGAATTCATCAGGCAGAAGATTGGGGTCAGAAGGAATTCCCATTAAAAGCAAACTGGAAATGATCTGAGGAAGCCTGGAGGAGGAGCTGAGGGGGAAGCAAGAGGGGGCTGAACGAGGAAATATTTCTCTGGAGCATTTGGAATGGATCACTCTCGTATTCAAATTAAAAGCAAAGCAATCTGACATTGCAATTTGGGTGACTTTATTCCAACACAGTTTCTGAGGAAGTCCAGAATTCTTCCTTAAGTCTTGCAATACAGCATGGAGATGCCATAATTTCAGGTCTGACTTTGCTGAGGGAAAGAAAATGTCAGGATCTGGAAATGTGCATGGGGAAATTAAGACAGAAGGCACCTCTGTTTTATCTGTTTCCACGGGAAGTAGAAAGCTCTAACCACTCCTTTTAATGGAAGGTAAAGGGAGAAATAATTTGTGTTTAATTTGAGATCATTACTTGCACAGTTTTGGGGTTTTTTGTTTCACACCAAATATCCCTCTAGCCAGGTTAGCCTTAAATAAAGACACAGCCTTTAATTGCTATAATCATGTTTTATTTGTTTGAAAGAGTGATGCAGTGACATAACGCTACAAAAGTACTTGCTTGACATGGTTCATTGCAAATCATAATCACAAAAGATTGATAACAGTTTTGGGCTTTTTTTCTCTTTCATTTTCCACAGTCATTGGGGAATTTCCACCAGGATGCTTCCTGGACACTCCAGGGACCAGTTTGGCTGGAATTTCTGTTGTATTTTGCCCAGCACATGGTGAGTGTTTCATATAAATGACCTTTTGCATCTGTAGCATGTGGAGGCAGGGGTTAGAAACAAGCTAATACTTGTTTGATATTATTACTTGTGTTATCACCATCTGGTGCACAGCTAAAAAAGTACCTAAAATGATTCTGTTACCACCTGGCATTTTCTGGCAGAGCATAATGTTGGATTTGGCCAATAGAGCTGCAAAGTGAGAGTTTAAACACATCTTGAAGTTCAACTAATGCTGCACCATCTGAAATGTCTTTGATACTGTGTATGCACCTCAAGTGGAGAACCTAGAGGGTGGAGGGAAAGAAAAAAATTAAAAGCAAAAAAGTAGATTTGGAACTCTAAAAACTTTACTGGTTTAAATTTATCTGCAGAAGGAATTTAAGTAAACAGAAACATAGTAAAAGTAGAAATTGAAAGAGATGCAGCACACTAAAACCAAAGAGTATCAAACATTGGCTGTTTTATCTCAAAAATGCAATAAATCGGGGGCTGATGAAACCAAAGAGCTCCATTTACAGATGAGATTAAGCAGTCAGGACAAATTTATTACTTTTGGATCAAAAGCAGTCACACAGCATTTGTAACCAACAGAAGAAAAAGCAAATGTGATGCTGGTGATCAGGGAGAAGCTGAATTAATTGCTAGGTGTGTTTCTGCACCCTCAGTGTCACCAATCACTCCTGACACACAGGTATCAGGTCACTGATGGGCTTTTTTCCCCCAGTATTTCTACACACACTTTTGTTTTCTAAAATGTTTAGATATTAAAAAATCCCTTCTGGCCAAGCTAGCATTGAGGAGAAAAAGTGCATTTTATTTGAAATTCATCAGTTTGGGGACATGGCTGCAGCACATTCTGCTGTGGAATGGATCCATGGCATTCCTCAGCACGGGGGAAGGGTGGGGCTTTGCTTGCAGCATCTCTGGCAAAAAAAAACCCCAAAACTCATGGAGCAGCTTCCTTTTGGCTCTGGGGAGAAGGCCCCAGCAGAGAGGAGCAGCAGTGCTCACCAAAATGCAGAAAATGCTCCAAAAATGGAAAATGGGTTGATGCTCACTGGCACAGGAAGGGGTCATGCCACACATCCTACAGACACTGCAGTGTCTGGGTGCAGGGAAGTTCTCAAGGAGATTCACAGTCCCACATTTCTGCTGTAAATTAGCACATCTGATCTTTTTTATGGTCCTTGCTTGGCCCCTGTTAGTCCCAAAATATGCTGAGTAATAAATAGAAATCAATGCTGAATTTAAAGAAGGAAATTGTTTATTTTGCTTATTTAGCTCAAAAGTGAATGAGCTGGAGTTTATGTTAATATTGTACCATGGTTAACATTTCTGCAGTGAGGGGCCAGCAGACATAAACAAATGAGTTCTGCCCAAAATTAAGTTCAGCAGGTAACTATTAGAGAGGTCAGATTTTCCTATAGAGTTGCAGCTTCTGTTATGGAAATTGAGAACATAAATGCATAACTTCTGTGGAATTTGTGAATCTGATTTAAATCTGTGTGATTTATTAAGAGCTGGAAATTGAAACTTTTCTGCTGAGTGGCTTATTTTGATTGGTGGTGTGAAATTCCTTCCCTTGGTTTAGGAACTATTTGAAAAATGTAAGGTAGAAAAAGAAGAGCTGGAGCTTGACAAGAAGCAGCCCATTGAACTGTGATTCTGGAGTGATAAAATTAGGATACACATCAGAAGCACTAAAGGAATTACCTTTTAAAATTGGTTTGATGTCATGTCGTGAGCTCCGTGACCAGATCTCTGAGGAGAAATCCTTGTTTGAAATGGTTTCACTGAGGTGAATTACAGATAACTTGGAGAAAACTCTCTGGATTTCCCCAGAAACCTCTCGTGTGGAACACATAACAACTTTTTAGTTTGACTTCTTCGATAGACTATGTAGAAATAATAGTGCTGGGAGAGAATTTGGACTGCTGTAAAGGGGGATTTGAAGAAAAATTGAACTCCAGCACTTGGATATCAGCCAGATCCTGTAACCCAAGTGACAAGATCTGCTTATGGACTGAATTAATTGCTGTGAGGGGACTGATTGTACAAGTCCAGCTCTGGGCCCTCACTCCAGGAGAGACCTGGAAGGGCTGGAGTTCCAGGGCAGGGAAAGGAGCTGGGAAGGGGCTGGAGAATTCCTGAGGGAGCTGGGAAGGGGCTCAGCCTGGAGCAAAGGGGAATCTGGGGGGACCTTGTGGCTCTGCACAGCTCCTGACAGGAGGGGACAGCTGAGGGGAAACAGGGACAGGAGGAGAGGGAACGGCCTCAGGCTGGGCCAGGGGAGGTTTAGAGTGGAGATTAGGACAAAATCCCTCACAGAAAGGATTGGCAAGCACTGGAAGGAGCTGTCCAGGGGAGTCATGGAATCACCATCCCTGGAAGTGCTCTAAAAACCTGCAGATGTGGTGCTGAGGGACATGGGTTAGTGGTGGGCTTGGCAGCGCTGGGTTCATGGTTGGACTCGATGACCTTCGGGGTGTTTTCCAAACTTGATGATTCTCCTGGAGGTCCTGGAGCCCAGTTGATGTTAATGTGCTGAAGAACCCAGCACACTGTGGGACATGTGCTGCTCTAGGGGCACCGGCAAGGCTCAGAAACCTCAGTTTGCTTGGATAGACAAATCCTGGATCCGTGTATTTAACAAACGCCAGGGGCAGGAGGGACAGAGGTGGGAAGAACTGAAATCCACAGGGTTCAGAGGGACTCTGAGGAGAAATGGCCTCAGCCTTTAACATTTAGCCAGGTGGTGATCTGAGCTGGTGAAATCCTCACAGCAGGAGTTGGGGATCTGCATGAGATATTTCAGGAGCAGGGCCTGAGCTCTCCGCCCAGCACAGTGGGGGAATCCAGGAGCAGCGTTGGGAATTGAACCCAGATTTCCTAAACTTCCACTCAGCCCCTCAGCCTGAGACTGCACCTCCTCCTCCAGGGAGAAAACATTACCTGAAAATAAATCCTACCCTAAAATAAATCCCAAATTTATGTAATTTAGTATTATATCAAGAACACAGTGAAAAATTCCTGAATTACAATTTACTTTTATAGTAATCTACATTTTTACAGTATTTTCTACCAACACAACATCTTTAACCCCACAGTGCTATGGCCATAATGGGGTCAGAATTAATGAGGGGCAACATGGCCTGAAATTCTCCCATTAGCAGCAGCTCTCAAACTTCTTGAAGAGTTACATTCAAGCAAGCTGAAAAATACACTGAGCAAACAAGGGAAACATTTTGAAAAATAAAATATTTCAAATACTAGCAAATGAAGCACTTATTGTGAAAAAAGAAAAAGCCTTAGGAGTAAAATAAAATAAAAATGCAGTTTGTTATACCATAATTATATTATTGCCTCGGAACAATCAATCTATTTTCTTTCTGAGAATATTTCCAAGCAGTTGTTTTTGAGCAATTTTCCTCCTATGAATAATCAGTCTTTTGAAGCATGACTCCAGTGTAAGGTCAAAGTTGTTTTTTATATTCTCCAAGCAGCTGAATTGCTTTCTGCTTATGTAATACAGATGTCAAGCTGTTTGAAATACTTGTGCACTTTGGTGACTTGTAAGAAAAAGAAGCAAGAACTTTCTACAGCAATTGATTTTGTCAAATTGAAAATTCGTTTCTCATTATAAATGGATTTTTAAAGTGGAAATTCTTCCCACCTTACAAACCAAATGCAGTCATGGTTCAGGTTTCAGCATTGACTTTTTATCAGGATTTAACTGTGCTCAAAGTGGGGTGACAACGTTCCTCCATTTTTAGTGAGCAAATTTCAGGCAAATTGGAGTCTTATCTGAAATGCCTTCTGAAATTGAAAGTTTGTTTTTCATCTTGTGAAACTCCTACAGGTAATTCTGCTCTGCCAAGAATGAACTCTTGGTCCTACTGAGCCTGTGTAGGTTATGTAAGTTTTATCTTTTAAAAAACATAATAATTGTGACAAGATCAGGGATAACAGGAACATGTGTTTGTCATGTTTGAGCTGGGGTGGGTGGAGAGGAGGGCCATGAGATATCCATGGATTTTGTGTGGAAGCTTTGGAGTTTGCCTGTAATAAATCAAATTTACAGCCCAGCTTCTGAGGAGGAGCTTGTACAGCCCTGGTGTGCTGGGACAATGCAATTTCTCCATGATCAAAAGCCTAATTAAACATAATTATTGCTATTGTGAGGGCTCCAGAGCCAGCCCCTGGCAAATTGCCATTTAATAGTGGCCAGGCTGCTCCCAGCCACACAGGACTGGAATATTCACTGGATCCCATGGCATGACTGGCTCAGCTTCCCAGCAGCTCCAGGATCTTTGCACAGTTGTGTAAATAACTCTAAATGTTGCAGTGAGAGAAAATATTCCCCAAGTAATGACATTCTAGAAAAACAGCACAAAAAAGTCATCCAGAATCTCAGATATCACTGGATAGAGCTGGGAAAAGCAGTTTGCTGGTAGAGCCACAGAGCTTTCAGGTAGACAAAAAAACCCCTAAAACACCTCATTTTTTATGAAATATACAGTGCATTTTATGAACTTTACATCCACATTCAATGAACCTTCACCTGCTTTGGTGGCAATAATTTGATTTAAATAACATAGTTGTAAATTGCACATTCCCAAGAGGAATTAAGGATCAGTTTTTGCAAAAGGCTGGTAAATTTAATTTCAACAATCACAGAATACTGAGTTGTTTTGGTGGGCTGTGTTATTCATCTTTATTTATCTTCCTCTTATCATGATTTTGACTGTAAACAAATGAATTTGAATTTCTCAGTGTTGTAAGCTGTTAATATTTAGCTCAAAATGCATCTTCAGTGGTACACAAATTATCCCCTTTAATCAGAGGAGCTTAATTTCATCACAAAGAAACTTATTTGGCAAGGTGTATACTCACAAAAGGCACATTTGGTAGCTGAATTGGAATTAGGTCAGAGCATCTGAGCAGTTTTTGTCCACTTTGGACAAATGCAAACCATTTTCATTTTCTGTAAAGTACATTTCTTTGTTAAGCAGATTCATTGATAAACTGCTCAATGGGATTGTGTTACTCTAATATTTTCATCTGTGGAGGGACACAGCAGAAGAAGAGCCTAAATTAAATTGGGCAATCAGGAAAGAATGGATTAAAACTAAGGTGATACAAATGAAAAAGAATTTATGCTCAAGAGGTGACAGAAGCAACAGTTTAGGTGTTGATTTGAGAATTTTGGGGTTTAAGAAAGCCATCGAGCTCTACAAAGGGAGAAGACAGACTCTGATGTTGCCAGGAACAAGAACAGAGAGAACATAAAAATTTAGGAGGGTAACATGAAGAATGATATTTGAGTCAAACATCTCATTAAAAAATGAAAACTGGGAGGGGAGTGGAAACAGAGAGGAGCATGTTTTTTCTCTTCAAAGCAAACAAAAAGTTAATACAATATAAAAGGATTTTTAAAAAATATATGCTGAAGAAAGGCCAAAACTTTAAAGGCAACTTATGTTCCCATATTTATGAGACTGCATCATGAATACAATTTGAGCAGGGATATTTCCCACTAAAACCCAAAACTTTAAATGATAGCTCTTCAAAATGTTTTCCAGTGCTTTATGTTTCCCGTAATGGAAAATGTTATCCTTCATTAAAAGCCAGCTAGACTGTCAGTCAGTATTTTCCATCATCCTCTATTTTCTCCTAGGCCTATATTATAATTTAACAGCATTCTTGATCTTCATTTTCCCATCAGAAGAACTATACCAATTTTCCCTTCTATGTTCTCATCAGTATGGAAAAGACTCCTTTTGTCTGTGTGCAGTCCAAACCCAGAAGAGTTGCCAAAAACTCCCAGAAGTACAAAAAAAGAGAGGTAAAGAGCAGACATGGCTGCTCTGTGCTCCTCAAATCAAACTGCCAGTAGAAATGTGCACCTTTCTGAAGTCTTGCCCCAAATATCTCTGGCTGTGGATTCTGCTACTGCTCCCTAATCCTATTAATCATTAGAAATTAATTAATCCTGTTCTTATTAGAAATCCCCCACTGCCTTAAGTGCAAAAAGACCTTGCTTTTAAAAAGACCCAGAGCTGCCTTTTGAGGGCCTTCTGTGGAAAATTCTTCTTGCTCAGATTGAGGCACCTGTTGTAGGAGAACTGACCTAAACCAACTGGTGGAAGATTCAAACAGAAACAGAGGAAAAAAACCCCACAGCTAAAAGAAAACAAAAACATTACATTTCTTCATATATTTCCTGGCTGACCTGGTGAATTCTCTGTGGATCTATATGGATTCAGAAAGCAGCTGGGTAAAATCCTGGAATAAAGAGCTCCCTGAAGGTCTTTAAACACAAGAACATCGATGGAGTGTTCGAGTATTTCTCAGCTACAAATTGCCAGAGGCTGAAAGTGAGTCCTGGGGGAAGGAACCCTCCACACCCATTATCGTGGTCCTTCCTACATTAGTCAGAATAAAAGAAATGAGCTTTGCAGGAAGGTTTGCTGTGATCTAGGAAAACAATTGTTTTGTATGAGAACTTCACCAAGTGGTGACAATTTGCATGAGGGGAAAATGTCTGGATGGAGAAATCTGACCCTTTCCCATCTCCACTGAATCTTAGAGTTGGCTGCTTTCACAATGTTCAATTTCCTAACACAGTCCCTTTAAAGCAGAAAACAAGGTTTTGGATCATTTCTAGGGACAATCAGCAGAGAATCCCGTGGGATTCCTTGTTCCTGGGCTGGTCTAAAGGAGCCTTTTAGGGACACAGCCCCGAGCAGAAGTGTGCCATCTGCTACTCTCTGAGCAGCTTTCCTTTTCACCCTCTGCTCTGCTCACTTGTTCTTCCTGCTGTCACATGTGCACGAACAAACTGTCTGAGAGGCTGCAAGGGTGCACCAAAGGGCACCAAACCATGAGGGACATCATCAGAGGGAAATGTAACACCAGCTCAGAACAGAAGGGAAAAGGAGATCCTCACACGCCAATTTTCTTTTCTGCCTTTCATTCATGCAGAGCTTGGAGCAGGAATAGAATTCATCTCTGCTGGTTGGAGATCTTCTCTTCATTCTTCATTAGCTCAGCTGGTTTAGATTTTATTCACACAGTTATTTCCAAGGCTTAGCTAGATTAGTCACCTGTGTTTGTGTGTTTGAGCCACTGACATTTGTCCAGCTTTTGATATACATAGCAAGGTGAAAAAAGAGAATTAATATTAGAAAGTGTCTCCCAGGAACTAAAAAGAGGCTGCTGAGTGTATCAAGTTACAAGAACCCTTCTAAGGAGTCTTAGGATTTCTCTAAGTTACTTACACAAAGTGTGCCAGTCCTTTTGTCTTGCAGAGACTTAATGTGATTAAGCTTTTTATCTGGCATGCCTTTTCACTAGAGAATCTGCATGAAATCCCCCTAAATTCTCTTCATGTCTTTCCAAAAAATAATATGAGCTTTTTTAACACAGCCTTTTTTACTGTCTGGAATGTGTTTTCATTTTCTAAGTGCTTTTCAAGGCTGAAAGGAAGAAAGTTTTGGTTACAAATGCAAATCTCCAGGAATGAACTCGAGTGAGTCGACTGAAGGCCCACGTCTGGCATGTCCTTTTGAAACCTGAGGCCTTTCTAACCCATTTCATCCTAGATGCTGCTTTTGAATCCTACAACGTGAACTTCTTCCCTTTGGCAAAGTCAAACTGATAAATGATGTCACTGAAATGAAACCCTAGCACGTGTGAGCATGGAATTTCTATTACTGCCCTCTTGAACTTAAAGGGTTTCTTTTTCCAGCAAAGCCAGGAATGGATCCACACGCTGGACGAGGGAAAGGTGAAACTGTAGGTTCTGGATTTTCTCCTCTGGGTAGATTTGTGCGTGAAATCTTGTGATTAAAGGCCAAATGGAGAATTTGGGTAAAAACTGGCTAAGCTGGCTTTTAGCAAATGTAAATCTCTCCTTGCTTGAAGCAGTGCACCTGAAGGGCACAGTCAGATACCCATTGTTTGCAGGGCTTTTCAGATGGAGCTGAGGGCAGATGGAGAATCACAGAATCCCAGAATGGTTTGGGTTGGAATGGACCTTCAAGATGATCCATCGCCACCCCTGCCATGAGCAGGGACACCTTCCACTGTCCCAGGCTGCTCCAAGCCCTGTCCAACCTGGCCTTGGACACTTCCAGGGATCCAGGGCCAGCCACAGCTGCTCTGGGCACCCTGTGCCAGTGCTCACCACCCTCACAAAGAAGAATTTCTTCCAAACATCCCATCAAAACTTGTCTTCTGTCAGCTTGAAGCCATCCCCCTCCCTGTCCTGTCACTCCCTGCTCCTGTAAATAGGAAAGCAGAAGGCCTCAACCTCCTGCAACTCTGAATTGCTGAAATCAGGCTGGGATCTTGAGCTTTGCCTTCCTTCCCCATCAGTTCCCATCCAGCCCAGAAACAGCATTTTGGTTGAAGTGCCTGGACATCAAACTTGCTTGTGGCACTTGGAAACCTTGTTATAAAGGACTGAACTGAAATCCCAAAATCTGTTGGAGGAACAAGGAAGGAAAACTCCCAGCGTGCTACTAAATCTGTTCCCACTGAAGCAAAGTTGAGCAGCACAACTGCTGGGGGAAGAGAAAAGCTTCAACCAAGAACAGAGCCCCGAGGTCAAACTGAAGAGAATATTCAGCCGCCCTCCCAGCAGAGCATTGTCTGAACATGTCCAGTGCTTTAGAACACTTAACACACAACTCTATATTCCAAAAGAATGCCCTAAAGCTGAAGTCTGTGCATTCAAATGTTTGCTGCACGTTTCATCTCTCAGAGTTTTGAAGATCACCAACATTAACTGTACTCCAGTCATGAATTCAGACAGGGCTAATCAGCCATTCTGCTGTAAGCTTGGCCTTTAAAATCCTGAAGTGTGCCAGTCTAATTTTGGCAGTCAATTTTCCTCTTTAGTGCATTTTTACAATTTCTATTCAAACCAGCTCTCCAGATATACAAGTTCCCCAAATGCTGGTTCCAGTGTAAATTATCAGCATTTCCACATTTAGGCACTGGAGATCAAGCTTTGCAAAACAGGCCTACATAAAAGAAGGAGAAATAAAACTCTGGGAGTTGCAGAAAATTAACATTTATAACTTTATGTCTTAGCAGCAGGTTGGGGTTAAGCAAGAAAATATTCTTGGAGACATTCTTTGCTTGGAAAGGGAAAGAAATTGTCATTTCAGTAATACCTCAGGGGAGAAAGAGCAAAGTTTATTTCAAATATTCCTTTGGAAATTAGAAAATGCTATTTTCAAGCTGTTCTCTACCACTCTCTAAAGTCCACAGGAGACAATTTATATGCTGCACTCTAAAATTGTTCTCCTTCTTTTTGGTGACCAGAAATAATTCCTGCAGCATAGAGAGCCTAGAGTTCTCCATGGATGCATCTTGGGAGAAAGGATCATTTTCTCATAGGCATTGGTGGCATCCAAGATACAGCTGGATGTAAAAGGAAGTCAGATTGCCCATGGAGACCCTTTGGACCCAAAAGAATGTTTTCTTGTGTCCTCGTTTGGATTTTGGAGCAAATAAGGTTTATTATTTAGAGGAAATATGATAATTATTCTGCTAGTTCAAATACAGATTTTTTTTTTTCCCACCCATTCTAGATATCAGGAATAACCTACAGATGACAATGATCATATAAAATTCAGGTAAATTTTAAAAATCATCATTGCAGATTTCTGCAATAGGTGTCAGTGGCTCTTATAATTTCTGTGGTTGATGAGTCAGAGAGGTTTAAAAAAAAAAAAAAAAGTGTATTTTTTCTTTGCTGCCTTCCAAGAAAACATGATCCAAAACAAATATCCTCAGATTCCTTCAAAGTACTGATCCCTGCCATATCTGAGCAGCTCAAAGCAGAAAAGCAAACAGGTTTCAGTGATGTAAATGACTCTAAATGATCAGTACTGGATGAGAAACCTCTGTGTCCAAGAACAATTCTGACTAAACAAGTTGTTGCATGCTTGGGTGATAAGTGTAAGTTCTTACTGTGTAAGGGACAGGGATTGTTCAGGACTGCAAGTCCTCAAGGCTGGCTGATATTTGTGTTCTGAGGGGAAAGTTCTTACGTTAATCAGAAGGACTGGGAGGGAAAGTCAGTTCCTTTTCTCTGTGTAATCACCACAATCAATCACCAAAACAGCTCAGCCGCATTTTTTATTGCTTCTTTATCAGTTCCATGACACACTGAGATCTCTGCCATAAAGCCTGTGCTGTATGAAGCCTCTGAATTTACCATGGCATTTCTCTGGCTCGTGTTGGGCAGATTTTAATGGAAAGAAAGAGTTCTGCATAAAATCCTCATCTTCATCTATGCCCAGTATTGCAGAGGCTTGAACTATAAATGCTGGAACAAAAAGAGCATGTTTGAAAATGGTGTTTCAACACTGCAAAATAAGACCCAGCCAGGAAGCCACTGCACTTACTCCCAAGTGCTGCTGGCAAATGTGAAATCCAAGTCCAGCTGGATTTCACACTGGACAGTGCACAGAGCCAGGCATGTTTAAACATCCCTGCTGGAATCAGAGCACCAAGAAGGAAAAGCAGCAGTCAAGGACACTGATCCAGTAATTTCCATGCTTGCTTTGGCCACTGCTCTGCTGTGGTAGGTTTCTTCCTTGCCTCCGAGCTGAGACAATCTCCTGCCATCTGTACAAGCACAGAGCCTGTTCAAAACAGGCAAACAGAACTGGGTCAAGCAATCTGAGGGCTAATGCAGCGTTTAGGCCCAAGTCAAAATGAAGATTGCCTGCAGTGTTCCCTCATTGGGCCATTTTCAAATTGTAGCACAACTGCCACCAACTTATTGTTGCCCTGTTTATAGAGTTTGAATGTCTAGAAACAGTTGTATACATACCCAGTGAAAAACAATATTCAAAAAGAGCCAATACAGCTGAAATTGAATATCTTCAGAGTCTTACTATTGCTCAAATGTATATTTCATTTAAAAATTAAAAGAGAAAATTGAAGAGGAGAATCCACTCCATTTTCAGGGGAGCAAGGTTTGAGGGTCTGAGGAAGAGGGCATGAGTTAGCCTGGTCAAAGAGAGATCAGGCAGGTTTTGTATTTTGTGGGTTTTGTAGAGTTATCCCCTATTTTTACCATGAAGGATCATCCTGTCAGCTGCACATCTCGAGTTTTTAGCCCCCTCATGCATTTTATGCCCATGCAGAGCACAGGTCATCTGTTACATGATTTGGAGCTCTTTGGTAGGGAAAGCAGGAGCAGTGTCTGAGGTTGTTTGCAATACTCTGTTCCTAATTTCCCAAAATTGTTCCTTTTTCTAGCCCCTACTCCCTTTGTTCTGTAATTAAGCCCGCATGTCCCTATTTTTAACTCCTCTAGTCCTCAGACCCAAAACATGTTTCTGATTGTAGATGCTGCCCTTCTTTGAACTTTTGCCTCCCTGACTCAGCTGCTGAGTATCTGAGCACTGAACTGCCCTGGTGCCACCTCATTCTGTGAGCCAAAATCAGAGTTTTTGTGCTTTAACCACCTCAGCATCCCACCACAGCCAGCACGAGAGGACATGGGAGGGAGATGGGAGTGCAGTGATGGAGGTCCCTGTGCCTAAATGTCCTTTATTTCCATGCCATTGTGTTATCACAGGACTGATGTGGCACAGAGAAAAGCAAATTCAGCTGGTTTATATCCTCTGGCTCTTTATGGAGTATCTAAGGGGTTTGCTCTGTGTGTGTGTAGAGCCATGAAAACTTATTTTGAAAATAAATGGAGCAACTTAGGAAAAAAAGCAAAAAGAAGCCCCACCTGTCAGGAATGAGGTGAGGAGGATAAATGTGAAGAGGTAACAGGAAAAGTGAATGAATAAAGCAAAAGGGATATAAAAGGAGAAAGTGGGAAGGAGTACAGCAGGGGAAGAGAGGAAAATAATGGCAGCAGCACTACGGTGAGCATGGATCAAGCAAGGGGAAAGGAAAAAGAGACACAGAAAGGAAAAATCAAGGGGAAATGGATTCAGAGGGAACAAAGGGAATCACCCCAGAACATTTCTTTGGAGTTCATGAAGTGCCTGAGAGATTTCCAGGCTGCTCCCGAGGCTGTTCCAACAGCACCTCCAGCAGGTGTGGTCCCAGCCAGGGCACGGGGAAACGCCTCACTCTGCTGGGACATCAGCATCCATCGCTGCTGATTTGGGAACCAGCAAGCTCAGGATGGCATGGGAAGGACTTAACTGCATGGCCAGGAGTAGGAAACCCGGCAATAAAAGGGGAAGCAGAGAAGGAAAGGCCCAGCACAGTTAATTCAGCCTCAGGAGCCGCCTCAGCGTTGCTCCCAGCCCCGGCAGGAGAGGAGGTTTGTTTTTGGCTAAGAGGTCACTGGCTGGGGATGCTGTCACTCCTTCGAGGAGGCTGTGCCTGCGGGGAGTGTGGGCTCGGGCCAGACCATCCCGGCCCGTTCCATTCCTGCTGCTCATCCAGCTGCTGGGATCTTCCTCGTAAACAAGCCGATTGTTTGCTTTGGGTTTTTTTCTGCCCCTCTCACTTGCTTCCAGTTCCCCGTTTCTTTCAACATAACAGGAAGGATATCAGACACCTCTCAGATTTGCATTTTTTCCCAGTTAGCAGGGTGTTTTTCCTACTTATTTTTCATAGAAGGACTAAGTAAGAAAATTTTCCAATTGCTTTTTCCTATTTCTTTTCATTAGTCACTATGTCATTGCCTGTCTATAGCTGTCCATTATGCCCTGTCTCCAGCAGGGTATAAATAGTCTCTGTTTACCTGGTTCCTGCTTCTGCTCCTACTTCAAACATTCCCAGTAGCCTGAGGGATGTCACCTTTCGTTGTGGGCACCACACCTGTGCTACAAAGATTAATAATGAAAGGCCACGTGCAAAAAGTCACTTTGGGATGAAAAACAAGCATTCACTCAAGCTGCAAGGCATTTTTTGCAGTTGTTTGAAAAGATAAAACTTTGTTTCATGTGGCATCCTTTCCATCTTTTCTGATGTCAGGTAAAGATCACATTGAACAGATGGAACAAGAGGACAAGACCTTTGTGTGGTGGCGCTTTGAATTATGATGCAGCATTGCCATCTCATGAAACCTAAAACACAGCTGAGGGAGCTGATTTGAATTAGAGGTAGCAAAGAATTGTGAGAAAAGGAAAAAAGATTTTTCAAAGACAGTGGTGGTATAAATTCCAGTGTATTTCAGTAGTGGTTTTGTCCCTTCTAAAATCTTCCTGACTGGATTCTGGAAAGGTAGAACACTAGTGAAAAAAGAAATATATATATATGCACAGATTCTTTTTTTAAGGCACATTTTTCTCTGAGGTATGGACAGAAAAATTCTTACAATTACACTCATGAAGTCCCTGTGAAGTAGGGAAAATCCTATGTAAAGGAATGCCCCATTTCTCTGTCTATAAATCCAATCTAAAAAGTGAGAGTAAGGATACATCTGTGAAATTCCATGCAATAAAAAGAAAGAAGGAGAAGGCAGCGGAGTGTTTTGCTCAGATTATACAGATATTATTCCCCCTTCAAAAGAAAAAGTAATTGCTTGGAAGTTTAAAACCTGTCTTTTGTTCTAATATTTAGGCACAGTTCTCACTTCATATTTCCTGATAATAATCTAACTCTGATAAGGTGAAGAAATGGGTCTATATATGAAATGCTAAATGCAACCTGCATTCCCTGATGGCGAAAGAATGAACCATAGAGTACAAGGTATTAACTGGAGCAAAACCAGCAGGGTACAAATGGGATTTAAAGTTCTTCCTTTCCTTTTTAAAGGGGTATTAGACTTCTTCATTCTGAGAGTGGCCAAGCACTGGCACAGGTGCCCAGGGAGGCTGTGAAGTCTCTCTATACTCAGAGATTTTTAAAATTCAACTGGACAAGATCGACCCTGTCAAGTCTGTAATTAGCCTGGAGTTGTTGGGAATGCAGAGCCTGCAGAAGCTACTTCCAACCCATTTTTTAAAAAATTCTGGAATATCTCACTAAACTCAGTTCTGGAGCATCCAAAGTAGGTCCAGGTTAAATCACAGCTAGACCCCTGGCTGTGCTTTCCTTACAGAGCCATGTAATGGTGGGAGAGCAAGAAATGTGAATATCTCCCTGCCAGCAGCTGGCATTGCGTAAAAAATCTGAAAGGGAATGGCTACTTTAGTTTCTCTAAATGAGCTGTTGGCACATGCAATTGCCCACTTTTCAGAGCAGAAATCTTTTGTGGGCACAACCCATCTCCTTCCACAGCTGTGCACTATGGCTTTCCCTGGAAAAACCCTTGAAATGCTGTCAGCCTGGAATCCAGAGGGGCAGAGCACTTCCTTGATGCTATAGGACACAAACAACACACATGTGGTCACTTCAGAGTTCAAGTAGAAGTGAACATTTTTGTTTTTCTCTGACTCTTAATTTATAACATTTGAAGGTCGACCAGACATTGGTCACTTGAGGTTACACTTCTCCAACAACACTGATCAATCTACAAGTCCATCTTTTCTCTCCACCTCCAGAAAAGAACGTAAAACAATCTTTGTTTACATAAGAATGCGTGAAAAACTCCACTACAAATATAAAAACATAAGGCTTTTAAAAACTACAAGAAAACAAAAAAAAAACAGGGTGACACTTCCTCCCCCAGCTCAGGAGCATTTTGTGGAGCAAATGTGGAGCATTTTCCTCACAGATGGCCTGCACATGCATGGCAGCTCCGCTGTGTGCCGGCCACGCTGGGCACACGCAGCGGCCGTCCGTCTGTCCTGCACTTCTGGCTGTCAGGCAGCCTGCTCTCATGTCCCAGGGTGACTTTATGATGCTGAGTTGTATCCCCATTCGTCTGTTTAGCCCAGAAATGAGTTTTGCACCTTTAAGATTGGTTCTGAGAACGAAGAGCGGGAGAAGAAGAAGTGCGGAGTTTGTTTTCAGGAACTGCACTCGCTCCTCCACATTCCTGTGTTGTCTGCAGCATGGACAAAACTCTCCTTTGCTTTTAGCTTGTTTTTAGCTAGCTGAGGCAGAGAAGTTCCCTGGACTGTGTTTTTTCTTTTCCTTGGACCAGTTCGAACCTGCTCTGGGCGGAACACCCAGCAGTGCACCTGCAGCTCACACCCGTGGCCCAGCAGGCCGGGCCTGGGCCGCGGCATTTCCAGCACTGGAGGGGTTGATAAGAGACTGGGTGTTTATCATCTCTTTTAGAGCAGCAAGAGGTTTTATTGTTCAAGATTGTTCATTTTTTGTGCTGGCGAATGCTTTGCCTGTTAAATAAACAGGTTTTTTCCACTTTTCTCCAAGGAAATCTTTTCCTAAACCAGTTGGAGGAGGAGCTGCTTAAATTTGCTTTCTAGAGGAAACACTTCGGAGGTTTTCTCCCAAATTTGCCCTAAACCAGGACACCCTGGCCATCTGGAACCCCCTGACACATAGCCAGACCTTTGTCCCTCTGTCCCCCACGCTCTGCTCGCTCCCTCTGTGCGCCAAGGAAGATTTGGAGGAGCGAGCTCTACATTTCCAGAGCATGAAGAGCCCGTGATCTTGGCACAATCATGCTCCATCCTCCACTGCCCACAAGGCACAGCTGCACAAACCCTGGGCAAAGCTTCCTTCTGCACCACTGCTTAAAACATCTGCTGGAGCAAGTGTTTGTGTTTTTTATTCAAGGGTGCTGTGGCTCCACCACAAGCAGGTGGCTGTTCCCTGAAGAGCAGTGTATTCCCAAGGATGGCAGCTTATCTCCAGTAGATTGGTACAGGTAAAAAATCCATTTTAAATTCATTTTTCCTCACACCAAATGATCCTCCTCACGCGAGCGTCTTTTGATCTTTTCCCTCTACATCCCTTTACCCTCTGCAGTTCTTGACCTCACTCCATGATTATTTAATGTAAAATATTGATGACTAAAGAGAGGTTCATTATCAACCCAAGGTCTGTGCTGTCTTCTGTCAGCATGTACCCTGGCAGAGATCCCAGAGTCAATGTGAATTTTGTGCAATTACATCCAAAAGTGGCTAAATCTGAGCACATGGTGCCTTCTCAGCTTTTCTGTGGAGAGGAAGAGACAGAGAGAGGAGTTAAATTTCAAATCCCAAAATCTGAGGGTCAACAAAGCAGGAGTCCTCATCACTGTTCCATTTCTGGGGTCTTTCAGCAGCAGATGCAATTCAGTGTTCTCTGAACTCATCGATGGAAAATGGCCTGTCCTGCCATCCACACTCCTGCTTCTGTAATTCCATTTCTTTTGAGATCACTAACCACCACTAGGAATCTGGAATAAAACTATACCTAGCAGCAGAAGAAAGAAAAATTACTTACCAAGACCTGACTGCTCCTTGGAAACTTTTGCACATGTAACCGGAGAGAATACGAAATGATCGTGGGGAGTTTTACAGATTTCAAAAGTGAAGAAAGCACTTGAGTCACCACCAAGAAAAGGAAAACAACCCAAGAGGAAAAGACCACCTAGAACTGATGAGGGGCCAGACACCTGCCTTTAACTGAGTGCCTAAAGAAAAACAGTATCTGCCCACCCTTTAATGTGTAACGAGTTCTGACTTGCTTGGACACACGCTGTGCGAAGTGCCATGTGTGCTCTTGGTTGATGGTTGGAAGGAAATTCTTATGCTGGAGCATGGTGTGTACCTTACAGACCTGAAGCATGAAAATGTGAAAATTAATGAAATCCTGCCTAGCTGAACAAAACAAAGTGAAAATGTGCAGTGCAGGATCCAGTGGGCAGGTACAATAATCCTATTGATTCAAGGGCAACAGCAAAAGTACCTTTGGCACAAAGCTCTTCATTCTGCCTTCCTCCCCCTTTCTGAGGTTAATGAGGGAGAACATTGTGATTTGGTGCTCTAATATGGACAAACAGATTCCTTGCTTATCCACTTGGAATAGAAGTAGTAGAAAACCTAAACCCTGACATTTTTTTTTAACTGCCACTCTTCACTGTTTCCTATCATTGTTTTCCTGACAGGAGTTTATCCTGGATATCTCATGGCCAAGGTTCTATCCCACGTTGTGTTCCTACCTCTTTATCACTGTTAGAAATATTACTGCCCTTCCATCCTACTGAATTAGAAAAAATCTGTGACTGCTTTCTCCATCACCCCACACATCCAATTCTGCTTTCAAACTATTTCCAAGACCTTGTTCCACTGCCTAAACAGCTTTTCTCTCTCTTCCCTCATCTCTGCCCATCACAGCTCTCCCTCCTTTTGAATGCATGACCGCACAAGCACTTTTTGCCAAAATCATCTCTTGCTGCTCACTCTCCTGGCAAACCTGGCTGCTCAGGCCCTTCAGTGCCTTCCCCTTCACTCCCTGACATGTTGAAGCTGCCTCAGAATGCCAGGAAGCTCTCTCAGCTGTTCCTTCCTGTGCTGCTCCCGCGGATTGTCCCCTTGCCAGCCAAGGAGCTGCCCTTTCAGCTGCCTCTTGCCCTGCCTCTCCTGCTGCCATGAAATTCCTGTGCTCCTACATAAGGAATAACGGTTTGTGCTGCTGTACAAAAGCCATGTTCTTGTCCTCCTCTGAAGGGACTAAATAGCAGCTCCATGGTGCTGGTGGTATCTGGATTTTTGATCAAATAACTTGCTACTGTTTGAAGAACACACCAATTTTTTAAGTCATTGCCAGCACGCAGTTCAGACAATGACCCTGCTAATTCACATCAACATCATTCCTTTGCTCATGGACCTTTTCCTGTCCTCTTTTCTGCTGTTGCCACACAGCACAATTGACATCTCGATCTTCAAAATGTTTTCTTTTTCCTCAGCTGCGGTATTGTTGTGCAGTTTCTGCTACAGAAGAGAGATGCAACACCTGAGGGAGAAAACCATGTCACTGGAGGGAAAATCACTCAGAAAGGAAATTTTCCTTAGAATCACAGGAAGATTTGGGTTGGAAGGGCCCTTAGAGATCCATTTTGCAACCCCCCTGCCAATGGACACCTTTCACTAGACCAGGATGCTCAGAGCCTGGAACACTTCAGGAATTATTTCCTTTCCAGTTCATTTTGTAAATCCAAAATTCCTTAAACACTCCAAGCTTTGATTTGATGCAAGGATTTTTAAATCAGCAATGTTACTTTATCATAATTTATGCTCACAGCCTTGTGTTAAATTGCTCTGGACTCACTTCAAGGAGCAACGAATGTCAGCTGTTCATTGTGCATTTTGCCTTGCACCAGAAGGGCCTTGGCTCAGTGCCACCATGACATTTCTGGTCCAAAAGTGCTCTTCCCTTAGATCAGAATCCATCAGATCACAGCAGTGATCCTGGGCTCAGGATGAGAAGGAAAAGGAGCCTTAGTTGTGTGTAATTTGAGGGCTCTCAGTGATGATTCACGTTGATGTTGAGGGAACAAATAAAGCCCTGAACCTTCCAATTACATCTGTTTGGGAAGATCCCTGGGCTTGAACAAAGCAGCTCTGGAGCTGGAGAAGTTATTCTTGGTGTATATTTAGGTGTAAATTAAAGCAGAGTTCGTTTAAGGCTAAGGTTTGAGTGCATTTTCATACAAATTGAGAAATATGAGCCCGGGCTTTTGCAGTGCTTTGTGTTTGCAAGCTGCTCTCATCAAGGTAATTAGTTTGCAAGAGATCCCCGAAGTGCTTGATATGAGAGACACAAACGGGCCTTTCATCCTGCTCATTATACAGGAGCAATCTTTAGATCAAGTACCCACTGATAAACCTTAATAGCTGTGATAAAACTGAGGATAATGAGGAGAGTCTTCCAACAAACTACAGCAGGGCATGCCAAGCAATTCACCTAAAACCTACCCCAAATCCTTTCCTTGCGCTTTTACAAAGCAACATCACTGCAAGTTGGATTTTGTAGCAAACGTGCAGGGCAGGAGGCCTTGAGGAGGAGGAAAATTGGGCTTTCAGAACCTCCCAGCCATGAGCAGAGGGATCATTTTACAGTGACTGTTGGAGAGAACAAATGCAGAGGCTCTCACACACTATTTTCTTCTCATCTTACAGCATTAAAAGATGATGTAAAACAAGATGTAAATGATCTTGAGTTTTCTGAGCATGTTAGAAGGTAATTTTCTTTAAAGAGGAAGCACTACTTTAAAAACAAAGTATGTATTCTTAGGAGATAGGTGCAAGTTTGCACTAACTAAAAGAGAGGGAAAATATTTTTAGGTTATGTCTAGTTTGATTCTTTGTTTGACTTTATTTTTATAAAACACCCATTTCTTCTGTTGCTTCTTTAGGAGAAGGGTCTCCAATAATTTCTTCTAAGAGTAAAACAGAATAGAAAAGAGTTTGTAGGTTCTGGTGTAATCATGGAATTATAAACGAGAGACCTTGTAGGAAAAATCTAAAATTGCAATGTTTTTCCCATTTTTGTTTCCATGACACAGTCATGAAAAAGGAAAATACTCTTAAAAATAGCAAAATTTTCATACTCTAAAAAAAATAGCAGAAGGGGCTTGGGGCAGATGAGTTTCAATGATTCAAAGTCCAGTGAACTCATCTGAGACACTGCTACTGCAATATTACGTTCTCATTTGCTATGGATTCATTTAATTTCTGAGTATTTCATTTATTTTTTCAACTGTAAGATACATTTTGAATCTAAATAAACACACTAAATCCTCCTGCCTCATTTCCAGCAGGGCATTCCAGGGGTTCTGTGAGGGGACATGGCCACCCTTGCCAGTGCCAGAGCAGGTCAGGAATCTCAGCCACATCAAATCCCACAGATCATGAGAGGCAGGAGGATAAAGAATCACAAAGAATCAGTCATTAAGGTTGGAAAAGGCCTCTAACATCTAGTTCAATCAAAAATATCACACTGGTAGTCCACCACTAAGGTCATATCCTTTAATGACTAATAAAATGTGTTTCCCTCAAATGCACCTGCCAGAAAGTCACCAAATATTAAAAAAAACAAACAAACACCAAACCCATATATTCTCATAAGGAACAATAATCATTTCCAGGTGCTCAGGGATGAATTGCACTGTCCCACAGGACTTGGCTTCCTCAGAAGATGCCAGCCCTGTTCCTGCCCAAGAAGTTGGGTATTGTCCCATGGAAAGCTGGGGAGGAAGCAGGAGCTTTCCCAGGAAAGTGATGCAGTCACCCTGGAGCTGTGACCCAGAGGTTCTCCTGCACAGGACGGAGCTGGAGTGGTGACCAGAGCTCTGTTGGGCACCTGAACCTGAATTTGGGATGAAATCAGCTGAAAAAAAAAAAAAAAAAAAAAAGATACTTGCAAGGGAAAGGAAATTAAGACAACTAAATCACACTTCCAAGTTTTCCAGGTTTTCCACTCTAACCAAGCTGCCATCCTCCCAGATTTCTGCTTTGAACATAAGCCTGAGTCAGAGCTAGAGACAGTTTTTGTTACATGTGGAAAGCCTAAAGCTTCAGCGTTCAGAAACAGATGAACTTGGTAGCTTTTGTTTAAAAGATCTGTGCTGAGCATAGCTGAAGGAAAATCAGGGGAAAGCCATCCATCAGTGCTGAGGCTGCTCCCAGCCAACTGAAAATCCCTGTTTTCACAATTATGTGGGAACAGAGTTGAGCTTGTCTGCTCAAGCCAACTTGTGTCGTATTTTTCTGTTTCACATCAAGTGTGTGTCAAATAACTGAGGGAGGCAGTAGCAAGGTGGCAAAAATGTGAGTAAGAGAGCTTTAAAATAACTTTTTTAATAATTTTTTTAGATGTTAGAGCCATACTCCTAAGGCTCTGTCTATGCTGAAGGCAAGTGAAAAATATATGAAGAATAAGGCCGTGCAGATATGATTTATCTGTTTTGGTCAGAAATATTCAGTGGTTGCAAAAGCTACTCCTTTCTCTGCCCACCATGTTCCCCAGCAATTCATGGAAAGCAGCACAATCCAAATTTAAAGTAATTTCTGCAATAGAGAAGCTGACAATGCTTCCCTCAAAAGCAATGCCATCTTGATAACTTTATTTCTTCTTGGAGTGAGGCAGGCTGGCAATTTGAGAAATTCCTTTTAGTGGAAATTATTTTTTAAACAGTAAGCACTGTTTCCAGTGCAGCTTCACACACCATTTTATGCTCACTATTTCGTTTGGTTTATGATTAATTAGATTTTTTTTTTGTCCCTACTTAATTTTCTTGCTGAAAGGGTTTTTTTAAAAAATATTTCTCATCTTCTCTGCAACTGAAAACAACTCAGAGATTAGATTACCATCAAATTCCCCTTCTTTGTCAGGGCCACCTGTCTGATAAAAAGATTTCTTGATACAAGCCCTGGCAGCAAGGCAGGAGTTATAAAGTGAGGGGGTTTTCTGGGCCTCTTTGGCACTTTCCATACAGCCTGTTTTTAATTTTGATTCATTGAAAAAAAAATATTCTTTCAGCTTTTTCAAATGCTCTTAAAAGTTCACGTTGTTCTGACTTTCCAGTTCCATAAGTATTCTCCATACTTCTGCTACAGGGGTATAGAATACAAATTAAAAGTGGATGCTACCAACCCAAGACTGCTGCAAATTGCTCTGCTCCTTTTTGAAATAATCAGAATTACAAGTGATTATTTACTAGACCCACTTTCACTCCAACAGTCATTTATTTGCATTTGACTTCTAGGCAGTAAAACCTGGAATAAAGTTTTAGCAAAACCTCCGTAACAAATGAAAGCTTTCCTGAAAATAATGTTCTAACACATCCAGTTCTTCTAAGTCTTGAGCTGTACAAAGTCAGGTTTAATCAGGACAGCTCCAGGGTTGCAAAGATTTCAGGGGTTTTTTGAATGTTTCATATTGGAAGTTTTGCAGGTTTTATTTTTTAAACTTCTATCTCCTAAAACCATGCATGTCCTGGAACACCAACAGTAAGCAAAGAAGAATTTCCAAGCATTTAGAATTGTAGAAAAGCTGGAAAACACAGCAAGAATGTCTTAACACATTAGAAAAAAAAAACCCCCAAGAAATTAGAACAAGATTGTGAGTTGATTTTTTTAAAGTATAATGACTTCAAAGAAGGAGTGAGGTTGCTGCATACGTTTAGAAATCTGGTGAGATTTTTTTTTTCACTTTTCAGAGTAGTTCTTTGCAGCCTGAAGTTGAAAAACTGGTCCTTATCTCCTGAGCTCTATCAGGAGTGGCATCAGTGTCTGTTTAGTCGGGAACACGCCTGCTGGAATGGGAGTGCTGCCCTTCAGGTGCCAAAACACAGGTGGTGAGGGACATCTGAGACGCCCTGGGGACCCCACCTGGCCTCTCTCTGCTGACCCAAAAGGACACAAATCCCCCAAAGGACCTTTGCTGGTGCTGCCAGCCCTGCAGAGCTATCCCAGCTCCCCCAAAGCACTTCCACTGGCACAGAGGTGCAGTCACTCCTAAAGGTTTGGGTTTTTTTTTTTAATTTTGAGTGTCATTAATTGGTGTTTGAATTAAATCACTGATGTGCACGTAGCTCCAGGTGTTTTATTGTCCAGGTTTATGTGGTTTTTGGGGATCCACTACTCTGGAAGAAGGAGTATGACCTTGTTTCCCTGGTTGATTTTGGCCACTCTCTATCACAAGGAGATCTACAGTGACATTATACTTTTAATTCACGGGTAACTACAAAGAAATCCAGAGGAGAACAAGAAGGAACAACAAGGCAAGAACAGTTGGAGCTGGAAGGGATGGTGAGAGGGAAAACTTGCAAAAGTAGAGAGGTAAAAGAGAAATTATTCAAATCTCAGGCTCCTCTGGAGGGCACACAGCAGAGCAAAGGCTCCCTCTCAATCATGGGATGCCTGGAGAAAATGTGGGGATGAAATGAAGGCGTGGAAGGAAACAGATAATACACAGGAAAATGCACCCTTGACAAGGATTTTAGTTGGATTTTAGAAAGTTTTAGATTTTAGAAAGTGCTTTATAGGGTAATAAGTGCTCAGTAGCAAGCTTAAAATAAAAAAAACCAGGGCTTAAATAACAGTGATCATGACATTGTTATTAAAAGGTTTAAATTGAAACTTAAACTCCCCAGCAGAGAAGAAATTCTTTGGCCAATTCTGCAAATACATTTTAATTCTTTTTAAAAAACATCTTTAATGCTTTCTGGCTACTTTACGTTAGTTTGGCTCTGGAAGGGAAGGGTTTCTCACTCCCTACATGTACATAGAGGGGTTTTATTTTAACTAAAACTAGGCTGGGGTTCTGGGAAAAAAAAAAAAAAGAGAAATAAAAGGGAGATGCTGGCAGCCATAAAGAAAACATAGACAGTTTAAATCTGTGGAAACCATGCAAAAATGAGTTCTCAGCTGAAAGCATTTGGGGTTTTTAAGAACTTTTTTGTTGTTGTTATTTTTTTAGAAGGCAAGCACATGTTCACAGGGTTTGGGTGTTTTCTGTGAAAACTCACAACTTTCTGAAGGGATGGAGGTGTGGGAAACCAAAAACAAAGAGATGCACTGGTAAACCTTGAGACATTTCTCAGTGACCTCTGTAAATGTTATCTTATACAGCGTGGTGCCTAAATTAGATGATTTGGTGACATTTCTTCTCCCAAAAAAAAGCTTAGAGAGGTAATTTCCAAGTCAGATTAAATATCAGGACTTATTCTTTGGGGCAACAGATTTGTTTGCAAGCCACTGCAGTGACTGGAAATTTGGAGGGTAAAGCTGAGCAAGACAAACACCACGTCTGCTTCCATTTAAATTTAAAGATTTATTATTTCTGTGCTTGTATCACCTCTAGTTGGTATTTCTGTGCTTGCTCCTGCCCAGTACTGCGACACCGAGGGGTTCTCCTCTCTGCAGGTGTCAGGAGTTCCTCGAAATATTGGGATATTTGTGATGTTCATCTGTGAAGGGCTGGATTCCAGCACCCTCCCAGTACCCTGAGCAGTGTCATGGCTTTGCAGGTCCTGCTGCTCCAGCAGAAGTCAGGAAGTCCACATGGAGAATCCCAGGAGGGGCTGAGCACTCTGCTTCATTGCTTCCAGGAGTTTTGGGTCACCGAGGAGCAGGCAAAACCGAGCCCTTCAGCAGATGTAAGAATGATTTTTTTTTTATTATTTTTCTTTTTAAATTATTGAGGCAAAAGAAGTAGCAACACATGTGCTGGCTCCAACATTTCCATTTCAATCCAGCTGAGCTTCTGAGGATGTTGAGAGCGTGGCCTCTTTTGGAGCTTGGAATTAAAAAGAGTATCCGAATAAAGCTTCCTTTTATTAGAGGAGAGAAGCATTCTTTTGAAAGGGTCTCAAATATCATCCTTGGCTGCCAGCACATTTTGGGAAAGACAGGTGAGAAGTGAAACACATTCCTTCCATTAAGCCTTTTGCCACAGCATCCAGCTTTATCATCTGGGCAATTACAAGTCTTTGAAAAAAGAGCTCAAATGCCATTACACTTCTGACTTAAACCAAGAGAGGGGAGAAAAAAAAAAAAAAAAAATGGTATTTTAAGCTGCACTTTGATAGGACCAGAATAGTATTAAAGGAAAGCAGCAGATATTTTATCACTATTTGTGGCCTGAGTTTTTCTTAGATGATTCTTAATGCATCACAATTTCAGAACAAGAGGGTGAGAGAGGGGAGGAATTCCTGGGGTCTGTTTCAAGTGTAAAGAGCTACTTTCAACTGGGTTTTGCACATCAAAGACGTGCAATTATTTCCTCTAATTATTAAAAGCCTGAGATGGGTAGATGTGAACAAACATGGCATTGGAACATGCTTTGGGAGGAGTCTGAGGGACACACAGAATTCCCTTACAGTGCTGAAGACAGAGGGAACCTTTAAGGGCATGAGGATCACTCCTACTATTCTAATCCACATTTCTGAGTGGTTTTTTTTACTATTTGCAAGGTTTCACTGTCCCACATGGGTATTTTCACAGCCCAGTGCATGTTTCAGTGATGTTTTTTATGGTTCTCATGCCGTTCCTGGTGCTCAGTGTCCCAGCAGGGATTACCAGGCTCTTCAGGAGGGAGTTCCTGTAAGGGGAGAAGACCTAGGACTGTTCCATGCTGGATGAACAATGCTTACATTGCATGCCAGCTGTTCCTCAGGCTTTGCAAGGAGCTTAGACCTATCTTAAACCCCACTCAAGCTCTACTTTGATTTTTTTTTGCCTGCATCTCCAGCTAATAAAAACTGACAGTGACATCTCTGTGCAGGAGCTTGTCACTTGATCTGAGAAATGCTAATACCTGTGTATTAGGGAGCTGCTTTTTTAAAGGTTTGTGGTAGAAATGTAATAACCTCAGGACACTGGAAATGCTCTCCTTCACTCTTACCAGTCCTCCCTCCACTTCATTTTGCTGCTCTCCTGCTTATGTTACATAGATAATAAGTTCCTGTCTTCATTCTTCTTAATTACCACCTCATAGCACCACAAGTCTTTTCTCTTGTGGGGAAAGTTTCTTCTCAGATGAAAAATGAGTCTGTGGCATGGAGTGTCTGCTGCTTTTATAGCCCTGCCCTTGAGAGTTGGCCCTGCATTGCTTGCAAAAGCAAAGCCTTGAACTGGAGAACCTCCTGGCAATGAAGCCAACAGAGGAAAAGTAGAATGGGTGATGATAGTTTTCTTAGCAAAATCCAGCTACTGGGTGGCAGTAGCCTATACTTTTCATTTTCAAGACAAATATCAAGAGTTTTTAAACCTGTGCTGTGCCAAGCCGATGCTGTCTTTTCACCATCTCTCCTCTCTCATCCCTAAGAGTTGTAGATGAAACCAAAGGGGAAGAGAGGCTTAGGGCAGGTTGGGGCTATTGGATTGTTTCCATTTTAGTAAATTGGAGTTTTATCTACATTTGCACTTATGCAGAAAAGCAATTACATTTAGGGCTCTTTCTCAAATCAGAACTTTAAAAAAAAATAATATTCTTTCAGTCTGTAAACAGCTGCGTCTTTAATGACCAAACTTCACCAAAGTTTCTGGAATTTTCTGTGAATAATTTTCAACGAGCAGGCCCTGGGTCTGTAGGATTTCTCCTGATTGTTGACAGATATTCCTGGCACAGTGTAACAATATCTGCAAGAATTTTCAAACCTCCACCTCCTTGTGTCTGTCAGCAAACAGCTTGTGCACCGAAGCCCTTGGCACATGCAGACTCGTAAGGAGGCAGGGAGCTTGGATGCCTGACTTGCAGTCATGCCTGCATATGCAGCTGTGTTCATTCTGTCCATAAACAACGCAGGGGAAACATGGAAAAAAACTGCCATAAAAGGGGAAAAAGATTCCCTGAGAGATTCAATTGGAGTTGAGAAGGAATAAGGACGAATGGCAGGTCTGTGTTGGATAACAGTGAGATAACAGTGATTGCTGGGTGCTTGGACAAGCTTGGTGTTGATATTTCTCATTAATTCATTGTTTGAATTTCTGTCATGGGATCCCAGGATGGTTTGGGTCGGAAGGGACCTTAAAGGTCCTCCAGTTCCAACCCTGTGCCATGGGCAGGGACGCCTTCCACTATCCCAGGTTGCTCAGAGCTCTGTCCAAGCTGCCTTTAAACAATTCCAGGGATCCAGGGGAATCCAAGAACTCTGGGCACCCTGTGCCAGGGCCTCCCCACCCTCCCAGGGAGGAATTCCTTCCCAATATCCCATCTAAACCCACTCTTTTTCAGTTTGAAGCCATTCCTCCTCATCCTGTCACTCCTTTCTCTCCATCCTTCTTGTAGCTCCTTCAGGTGCTGGAAGGCCACAGTTAAGTCACTCCAAAGCTTCTCTTCTCCAAAGTGAAGCACACAGGTGTGTATACCTTGGATATATATAAAATACCTTGTCAGATGTGGCCATAAAAAGAAAACCAGCGTGACATTTTCTGCAGGACATTCCCAGTTAACATTCCTTTAATTATTTTTTTTTTTGGTAGTCATATGGTTTAGTTTTAGGCAGTGCTGTGAGGAGCAGGGAATTGGATTCTGTGATGGGTCCCTTCCAACTTGAGATATTCCATGAATTTATGGTTCCATGCCAGGCTGGATACAAAGAGAGAGGTTTTTTTTCTCCAAAGCACAGCACAGCCACAGAGCTGGCTGGTGGGCAGATAACAGAGCAGGAGGGGAAGTGCAGGTTCCACTGACTTCCCAATTACTCCTTCTACAATTAACTGGAAGAAGATTCTCTTGTGCATACCTAAAGTCTCAGCTTGACACAGAAAGAGAATTCTCTTGAAGAATTTTGCTTTGCTGAGAGGAGTGGATGTGAGCTCCCAGTTGAGCTGAAAGCCGTTCCACCTGCTCCCTGGCAGAAAGGCAACGTGCATAATTAAAAGCAGACATTTCCTAGGCCATGAATACCCAGCAGGGTTTTGAATGCTGAGAGTAGTGAGGGGTTCTACCTCATCTACGCACTGTTTCCACCCTTTAAGGACTCTGGAGAAATTAACTGGCCATGTTTGGTTATTATTAATCCTTTTTACAATGGAAAGAGCATCTCAAGGAGCATCTGGTGCCAAGAATGTGTTGTTTCAAGCAGCCTCAGACCCTGCAAGCCCTCCCCAGTTAAAATTTCAGGGGTTTAATTTATTCCAGAGGCTGGATCAGCACTGGTGGGAAGGTGAAAATCCTGTGTTTCAGTATCCACTTCAGTGGAAGTGAGGCTCTGTTTTTCTTTCCAGGCTCAGAAGAGAAGCTGATTGCCACTGAATTAGCTCTTCCTAGGGAAAAGGCTTTTATTGGTATCAGAGACAAATTTGTGCTTAAGGTTACTAATTCCAAATTACTTCTTCTTCAACAAAGCCATGTTATTAGATACTACAGATTTATGGTTATTTCATCCCAAATGTAATCTGTGCTGGCTCATAAATTACCTGCTTAGAAGAGCTGATAACATTGCTGTGTGAGGGAGTCTAACATTATTAATAAAATAAGGAGAAGCAATCAAACTGAAATGAAAATACAATTGCCCACCCACTGTAAGTTTTCTGTACTGGGATAACCAGTCAACAGGAGTTATCCTTGGCTCAGAAGTGGAAAAACATTTTAAAAGAAACATATTTAAAGAAATCACTTGCTGATGATATCTTTTATCAAACATCTAATGACAGAGCTGTCCTTTTCTCCTAAAAATGTGAGAAATAATCGCCAACTAGTAAAAGTGTATTTTACGTTCATATAATTAATTAACACCAGACAAAGTTTTTCTCTCATTGTTTCTCCTTACAAGCCAGTCCTCAGCAGAGACATGGACCAGATGATGACTTCACACCTTTCCAAGGCTCTGCTTTATGCCTCTAAATTAAAGTGAGCATTTTTTTGAGATTTCCCCTCTCAGTTTAGAAAAATTATATAAAATATGCTTTCCCCATATGAGAGAAATTAATACTGAATCTCCCATTAGTTCATTTGAGCATGAGGAACACTTTGCTCCTTTGTCTGCAAACAATTCCACCTTTTCCTCAGAAGGTCTGATTCTGAAATGTGTATACCATGGAGTAAAATAGATTGATTTGAAACAGTGATTAATGGGAATATCTGTATTTCCACGTGAAATGGAATTACATTTCCTAGGGTTGTAGGATCAGGCCAGAACCATGCCAGTCACCACAGAAGGATGGATTATAGGATTGGAGAGGGATAACTGCAGGAACTTGCAAACCCCATTGTACTCTTGATTGCATTTTGAACCTCCTTTTGTATTAAAGGTTTACAAGTTATAGGCACCCTATGAGAATTGCCAGGCAGTGCTTTAATAAACAGATATCCTACTTGAGCAACCCTTCTGCACAGGCATAAACCCAACTCATTTCCTCTGGGGTCTGATTTCAGCTGACCTTGGAATCTGTCGGGACCAGGAACAAGACAGCCAGGACAGGAGCAATGAAACAGAGCTGAGACACTCGTGAAAAAACAGAAGTATACAGGTAATAATAATGGATTAAGTGGGTGGCATTCCAGAATGGGGCTCCCCTGCTCCTCCTCTTCCTCTCCACCATCCTGTGTCACTCCCTGCTAAAGCCATGTCGGTCTCCATAGTGCCAATTTGAAAATCACACATGTCTGAATACTGCCCAAAGAGCAGCACAGCTTTAAAACTTGCAGGGATTCACAGACTCACAGAGTGCTGGAGCTCCTCCAGTCCAACTCCCCTGCTCCAGCACCTTCACCCAGAGCAGGTTACACAGGATCCTGCAGGGTTTGGAAAATCCGCAGAGGAACAGACTCCAATCTCTCTGGGCAGCCTGTTCCAAGTGCTCTGTCACCCTCACAGGAAGGAAGATTTTCTGCACATTCAGATGAAACTTTCTGTGTTTCAGTTTGTGCCTCTGGGCACCACTGGGAAGAGTCTGATCTCTTGATTGTCTCCCCTCGAGGCTGAGCAGCCCCAGCTCCCTCAGCTTTTCCTCATGAGGGAGATGCTCCAGGCACTCACAGACCTCAGCTGGGCCTGCTCCAGTAATTCCTTCTCTTCCTTGAGCTGGGGAGCCAGAACTGGACACAGCAGTGCCCAGGGAAGAGGGGAGGATCACCTCCCTCAGCCTGCTGGCCACACTCTTCCTCCTGCAGCCCAGGATCCCACTGGCACATGGTTCAGTTGCTCACTTCCCACTCAAATATCAGGGAGCTAGATCGGTCACAGAGCTCCCTGAGTCATCAGGATAAATTCTCCTCTCTCCATCACCATGGATCACTCTTATCTAACTCTAGCTCCAAAGGAGACAGGAGTTTTCTGTGGTTGCACAGGTGGGGAGAGCACTGATGTGTCTTTCATGGAGTACTCGAAATGCTGGGACTTATTGCAAAAGTGCTCCTTGGCTTTAGATACATGAAGAGCAGGGTTCATTCTTTGTAAATAGCAGGCAAAAATAGGTGGCTGGCTAAAGAGGAGTGTTCCTGAGTTTTATGGGATCAATAAAAGTTGTTGTTGTTGTGCAGAGCACTTGGCTTTCTCCAGTGGTCTCTTACAACAGCTTTAATCAGGTTCCTCCCTGCACCAGGATGCACTACGAGTTTGCTTGGGGAGGATCACCTCCCTTCCAGCCAAAATCCAGTCAAAATCCAGACAAAATCCAGGCTTCCAACTGGAGTGAACAGAGCTTATGGATGCACCTGAGTGCTTTGCTGAAGCGGGGCCAGCCTGGGTGAAAACATCTCACCTTCTCACCAGTCTCACCTTCTTTGGGGATATTTTCAAGGTATGAGATTTGTATTTTCCTTTCAAATGTTGTTTTGGTGTTTTGTTTGTTTGTTTGTTTGATGTTTGGCCGGTTTGGGTTGGTTTTTTTGGTGGGTATTTTGGTTTTGGTTTTTTTTTTTTCCAACCAGGAGTAATCTCTCTAGAATGAAGATGTATGATATCCTCTTGTATTATGAAAAATTGCATGAATAAGAACAGATGCTTCCAGTGCAGAGGCCTGAGAAAGGCATTTCTTTTGAAAACAGCAGTCAGAGGCTCTTCATAACTCTCCCCTTTTTGGCTGATGATATGGTTGAGCACTGAGACCTGGGCTGGGAAGCCTCACTAAGCAGTTCCTTCCTCTATAAAACACACACTGGAGAGGAATTTGATCCAGATCTCTCCTGCACATTCCACCACACACCTTGGGTCTGAGCTCCAAACCACTGAGGGCAGCTGGATGACCCCACTGCAGTTCAGGGAATATCCTACCTGAGGTAGGCTTGGAAAATGTCACAGTGGCATTCCTGGCTTTGCTGCTCCCATTAGTCAAGGCCTTAGAAACAGACAATCAGGGCTGCATTTACACTAAAAATGTAGAGGGAAAAATAGGGAAGAAGATGAGGATAAATAATGGGCCCATGTGTATTCAGATCGTGTTCTTCACATCACCAAAAACAAAGCAGAGTCTACAAGGAAGCAAGATTTAGTGCTGGCTTCCTTCTAACAAAGCTAGGACTAATGGCATTTTTTCCTTTTTATCCTATTTCTTTAAACCAAAACTGAATTGAGGGAAAAGGAGGAAAGAATCCTTCCAAAAAAAGGTCCCTTGTGCTCATGGCCTCTCAGGCAGCCTGCAGGGTGAGTGCCTCCCTCAGTCCTTCCCCCTGTGCCTCCAGTGCCCGGGCTGCTCCTGGCTCACACACAGACTGCTGCACCCTGTGGCACCTTTGGACTGAGGGGATTGCATTTTTCCACTCTCTGGGAACCTGGGTACAACCCCACACCTCCAGCAAAACAAAGAAAACCCTCACAGAGCTCATTTTGCAGCGTCAGCCTAGATAAAACAGCCTTTGGAGAGGTTTTACTCATCCTTTCCCCTGCACAAAAGCAGCAGTGAGGTTGTGGACAGGCTGATCATGCACCAATGTCATTTGAATTGGTTGGAGTTCATGGTAGCAACATTTACTGCATGATAAAATAAAGCCTAGCTCAAGAGTGATTGTAGCAAACTACCCTCCCTTCCACCGAAAGTAAAACTCATGTTTTGATGTGTGTGAGAATTGTTTTTAATTGTAAATGTCCGTTTAAATTACCTCATTCAGCTGGGTTAAAACTGTTTGAGTGGAAACCCCGGCTTAGGTGAGTCAGTAAATATTTGTGCAACTGACAGCAGTAAAGGAAGAACTAAGCAAGTTTGCTTTTGTTTAGGCAAACAGAATGATAAAAATAAAATCTTGTCGTGTAGGATTAATGGTTAGTGAAATCTTACTTCTTCCAGCACAGTTATTAGGTGAGGCTGCAGATCTGTCAGCACTGTCCTGATATCAAATCCATGAAAGAGAATCTTTTCAGTGTAATAGCAATAATATTAATAGGTTCAAGATGCTTTCAGACATGTCATTTGATCTGTAAGAAAACTGTTCTTGAATGGCTTGGGCATCAAAATGTTCTTTTGTTCCAAGATTTGGAACAAATTGAGGCAGAGATGCAGGAGAAGATAAAATGTGATAGCTGAGATCTTCCAGGACAACAAAAAAGACTCTCCTTTTCACAGCTTTTCCACAGTTGTCTCTCGTTTGTAATGATAAATCCACATTGCTGGGATTTTCCAAAGCATGCAATTTCAAGGGATTACCAAACCTGTTCCTGAATTATTTAGGGCTTTTACAAAACTCCACAGCCATTTGTCAGTGACTTTCATTTAGGATTTCCAGGATGGCCTCAGGCACTTCTCTGGAATGCAAGAGTGGGAACCTTGGGGATGGCTTTGCTGCCATTCCACAACACCTGTAGGTCACTTGTAGGTGCTCCAGCTCCCTGCAAGTTTGGATATTTATGGTATTTGGACAAGATCTGCTATATCCAACTCATCCCAAATAAGCCCAAAAACCAAATTTTTCTGTACAGACAAGAGGCACTGGACATTTCAAGACCACTTTGCTGTGTGACTTCAGCTTGGAGACTTGGCTGGTTTCCAGAAAATCTCTCATCAAGAGTTTCACTCTTTTAAATTTATCTAAACAGCAGTGAACCTTTTCAGGTACCAAATCCATATTTATTTTTAACTGATGAACTGTCATTGCTGTCATGCTAAAAAGCAAGAAAAATTTCCAGCTCTTAAAAAAAAAACGAAACAAACAACAACAAAAAAACCCAGCCAGAAATCAGGATGGTAGACATTAAGCTGAAGGCAACTTATTTATTTTGTGAAGTTATTGCTCAGCAATTGGTCTCCTGCTTTCCAACAATCAGCAGGTTCCATCTCATTCTTGCTCCTGGAGGTAGAAAAGCTGGAAAGCACAGAGCAAAACAAACTCACTCAACATCACAAAGATCTCCCAGCTTTTTAGCAAAAATTTGCAAAACTATTTCCCAGCTTTTCAGCTTTTTAGCCTTTACTGAAAGGAGTCAGAGACAAAACAGAAGGCAAAGCAAATACAGGTTGAACATTCACAGTCACTAAATACTGTTAATAATAATTAAGCATTGCTGCCTGAGTCAGTAAAATTAAAAACTCTGCCTAACAGCCTTTTGGAGAACATTATTTAGCAGAATAGAGGTTTCATTCTTTCTGGATTCATTTTGCAGTGTTTTTTTCAAAGGTAAGACAATATCAACATGATGAGAAAGACACGATCAACTCTGATTTTTCAGAAAAAAACAAGCAGAGAGGTTCTCTTACACACGGCTTTAAATCCAACATTTTCATAACTATACAGCAAACCTCCCATGGAAAGGCTTCCCACCACCACCTTCCTCCTACTCCCATCAAAGTGTTGTGAAAAAAGCTGGTAAATGATGACTTTAAATCATATCCCAGAAAGAAAGTAGGCTGTCAACAACAAGGAGTTTTACATAAAGTTATCTCTCTGAGTCTCAAACAAAACAAAGCTTATCTTGTCTCCACATCAATTTACACGCTGGAATCTGGAGTGGTTTCACGTTTCATGTTGTTTGAAGAAGTAGGAAAAAATAACCCTAAAACGTTTCACAGGAATTTCCCTTATTTTAAAACGACCCGATTAGTCCCCAAGTTTGCATAGATTTCAACGCCAAGCTCAGGTGCAGCGAGGCAGGGCCGTGCTTTGCTTTGTTTGCCCATCTGTTTCTGTGCACGGGGGAATCGTGGCAGAACTGTTTAATGCAAATGGTGCTGAGAATATGGAACAAGTTACCCGAGCCGGGAGCCAGAGCAGAGCATACATGTGTTCAAATTACCGGAGATTTGTTCCTCTGCTAGGGAGGATTGAGGGATGAAAATGCAAAACCATGGGATTCAGCTCAACTAAACAAAGGAATCCATATACTACATTTTGGGCCAGATGCCTTTTTCCTGAAAAGATTTTGCTTCCAAATGATTCAGGTGCAAACTTGTTGTCTGCTGGGACGGAGAGCCAAGAGCCCTTGATCTTGCTTTGGGTGTGACTGCAGGCAGGGGGTTTCTGCCTGGTTTTCTTCTGATTCGAGTTATTTTTTTATCTGCAAAGCATGTGCACTAGGAAAGGAGTCCTACAGGCTGTGGCTGAGGGCTGGATTTTGGCCAGGCCTGAGTGGGTGCAAAGCAAGGCAGGGAGAGCTGGTGGAGGCTGTTAAAAACCTGCTTCACGTTCAACAGGATCCAAAAAGGTTCCCCGAAACCAGCTGTAGAAAAATCTGCCAAATCAATGGTTATGGCATAGCAGAAAGCAGGAAAACACCTCCTCCCCTGAGTGCTTTATTCTGAGGTGAAATTCCTCTGACATCCAACAAAACCCCAGATCACCGAGGACTGAGCTTTACCTACAAGGCATCATCTCGAGGCAGATGATTGCAAGGGCTTTGATATATCAGCTCGAGCACAGAACTGAGCTAAACATGTCTGCAGGACTTCTAAATTAGAGCTGGCTCGTGTCCAGGCAGCTCCAAGCAGGAGCAGAGGAGCCTCAGGTCTGTCTGAAATGTCCTCTAGATGCATTCTCAGATAGGATGCTCTGAAGTGTTGCCTCTTGTGGTTGCAGTTGCCTGTGTGGGTGGCTGAGCTCTCTGAATCACATCTTGTAAAAACAGCACCTTGACAGTCCCATTAACAATACAGAGAGTTCTGGGTTCAGTAAGAAAAACCCTTCTTTTCAGAGTTCCTCAGATCTGAGGGATGGTTTGAAGGGAAAAAAAAAAAGAATCTGATTCAGAACTTGAAAGGAATTCATGTCTTTGCCACAACCTTTACTACTGGGAAGCATTACTAACTTTTACTCTAAGAGGTATTGACCAATAACTCTCCCAGTGTTTTCCTGGTAGCACAGCAAGTAAAGAGGCTGGAGAAAGAGAGTATTTTGCTTTCCAACATCAAAAAACAAAATAAAATCCTCCCCCTTTCATGCACAAAGAGTGCCCTCAAATCTGCAGAAAGAGCCTGAAACTCAAACGAAGGGCAGAGCTTGCTAAAATCCATCAAGCCATGCAAATGCAGGGCACTCACACCACAACATAATGAAAACCATCAGAAAACCAACTTCATGTGGCTTTCATGGACCCACAGCATCTGCTGGCTTTGTCTTGGAATTCTGCCTGTGCCCCATGCGAGTCACTGTGTCAAGGGAAGAATGTGAGGGAGTCCTGTGGGCCTGCAGAGCAGGAACAGCAGGAACATCACAGCTGAACCATTCCAGGTGCTTGTTAAAACAGGGGGAGGCAAATGAGGGAGGAGAGAGGGCCACAGGGGTCACACTGCAGACAGCAGACAGCCTGATGGGCCTTGCATTTGGTGCAGCCATTCATTTCCATATGTGCATGAGTGCTGCATTCTTGGCAGCATTCCTTGACTACTTGGAATGGGGACTACTCCCTATCACTGTCAATGAGCACACAGATCAAAAAAAAAAAAACGTGAAAACAGAAACAAAACCAATCAAATATTGCACCTCACTCAGCCAGGACAAGTACAGCTTGTGCACAGTGATGTGCAGCGAGGCTTTTTGACAAGAACTTGCAGATTTTCTTCACCCACTAAATGTTTTCTCCTTGTGCTGGTTGCAGCTGGGGTAGACTTATTTTTCTTCCCAGTGGCTGGTTGGGGCTGTGTTTTGGGTCTGATAATACTGAGATGTTTCGGGGCTAACACAGAGCCAAGGCCTTTCCTGGGGAGGAGGTTGGGGTGCAGGGGACACAGGCAGGACAGGTGACCCCAAAGAGATATCCCAGGGACATCCTGCTCAGGAGAGAAAGTGCAGGGGAGAAGGAGGAAGAGGGGACATTTGGGGTGATGGGGTTTGTGTTCTCAAATCACTGTTAGGTGTGATGGGGATCCCTGCTCTCCTGGGGATGCTGAGCACCTGCCCTTGGGAAAAAGTGAATTAATTCCTTGTTTTGCTTTGCTCCTGTACAGCTTTTGCTTTCCCCATTGAACTGTCTTAATCTCAACCCATGAGTTTTCCAGCTTTTACCCTTCCAATTCTCTCCCTGATCCCACTGATGGGGGAGTGAGAATGTGAGATTGCTCTAATGCTCTTCACTACAAAATTGCTCTGACCTCATCTACACAAAACTGCAGACAGACTGTTCCAAGTAAGACAAAAAAACACCCCTGCAATTAGAATTTACCAAAATGAGCTCTACAGAAGATGCAAACAGGAAAGGACAGGGGGGTTTTATGTCTCTGTGAAGTCCAGGAGGGAGCCCTATAAGCAGAAATGTGTCCAAGCAGCCGAAACAACAGGGCTGGAGTGAGGTCATGTCTTTGTCAGTGGCACACAGGAAGGCTGACCTCACTCTGAGGGACCCTACAGCCACATCCTACACAGCCCTGGGCCTGGAAGGCAAAGCAGCTCACAGGGGGTAGGGAGGAAGTGACTGTACAACCCAGAGCTGTTATTCACCCTCATCACGCTGTGGTTGCTCACTGTTGTTGGTGTGGATTTGCTGAGGCGTAGAAAACACGCAGCAAACGTTGACTGGATTGGAAACAGAGAGACCTCAACGTGGGATTGTGAAGAGAGACAGCACCAAGCAAGGCTTTCCTTCCTTACAGCAAAATGCACAACTCTTAGCACAACGCACTTTAATGATTTTATTGGTGGCCTGCAAATAGACAGAGAATCGTGGAGTCATAAAATAACCTCGGTTGGAAGGGCCTTAAAGATCATCTAGTTCCAACCCCACTGTTGTGGATAGGGACATCTTTCATTATCCCGAGAGTTTCATCCAAGCTGGCCTTGGACACTTCCAGGGACAGTCTCAGCTCCTCTGGGCCCCCTGTGCCAGGGCCTGCCCACCCTCACAGGGAACAATTCCTTCCTTTTATCTCATCTGTCCCAGTACAGACCACTGGTGACTGAAGTATAAAATCGGAGTCACATAAATCATCAAATCAGCTTTGGAGGCAGTCTGAGCTTTAAAATGGGCTGGACACTGGCATGAAGAATTCAGGATCCTGATGATGAAGCATGGAGCAGAGCAGTGCCTCTGGAGACAAAGGCGGAAAACCATGAGCTCAGAAGAGGAACGTTCTCTCCAGAGAAGCAGGGGCTGTGAAAAGCAAAGGGAGGAGCTGCTGCTGCTCCTCAGGTAATGAGTTCTTGGTGTGGTTATGGAATATGTGGTCATGTAGGGCTCCCTCAAAGTTATGGCCCAACAGAGTTATGGAAGCCAAGTTGCAGCACAGCTTTGTCCAGCAGCAATATCCACAGCTTAGAGATATTTTTGATTAGCTGAAGGAGGCCAAAACATGGACTGAAATATCGAAAAACTGTTCTTTGCATAAGCACAAGGTCCTTTCCAAGGCTCACAAGGAAATGGTCAGAGTGATGAGTTATTATCTATAATTTGACTAATTAGGAAAAAAGAAGTAGCAGACTCTTCAGACTGGCAGGAAAATGTTTAATAAGGTGTGATGTCTGGGCACTGCAGCTGAAAGGATTTCAGATTAGGAGCTGGATGCCATTTTTTAGCCGTTAAGGTTAATAAGCATTGGAACACCTTTCCAAAAGCTCTCATTTCTTCCCTGAAAATACCAACTTTTAATGAGTCAGGTGGCTCAATCTGAGTGTTTTGGGTGTGAACACGTGGCATAAACAGTGGTAACACTCGTCTTCCTCACACAACAGCAGCTGGCACCTTGAGGGACACCAGGTGCCTGAACTGGATGGAGTTCCAGCATGGAGAGGGGAGGTTTTTGTTGGGAAAGGTCATGGGTGGGACATTGTCCCATTGGGTGGGACATCGCTCGGTTATGTTTGCTCTTAAAACACGTCACCCCGTGGTTTCCATGTTTGGAAGTGGTGAACTCCTGCTCTGAGCAGAGGGGAATGGTTCTGCTGCTCTGGGGATGAGTGAGATTTTATGAGCCATGGAAAGTCGTGCTGCTCACTGGCAAGGGCTCCAGTGCACACATTTGTCAGTTCACCTTGGAGCACATAAACCCCAGTAAACATCGGGAAGGAAATAAGGTTGCCTGGTGTGGTTATGATCTAGACCATGACATGCACGTTGCAAAACGTTCCCCTGGGAGGAAAAAAATCTGAAAATATTGCAGGCAAGAGAGCAGAGGAGCAGAAGGGTTCTGAGAGAGAATAGGTGATTTGGGAAACAGCCTTGAGGCTATGATGAAATCCCTGCAACTCAGACAACGTAGGAGAGCAAAACTTTGGTTTGGTTGGGAAGTTTCTTGCTCTGTTTGAACACTCTGAAAGGTGAGCTGAGTGTTTTTAAACTCCTTTGTAAATCCAGTTCAGGCCACAAGAGATTTTTGTAGCATGATGTAGAGTGGAAGAGTGTTTTTGTCCAGCGGACCTCAGGTTTTTCTCCTGCTGAAGGTCAGGATAAATGGATTTTGAAAGGACCAGTTGTCCACATCCACTCAAGATCAAGCTGTTCTGTGTTCTGTTAAACGTTGCATTTTATTTATTTATTTTCTAATTTCTTTGCATCATGGCTGCTGAAGATTTCCAAGACTCATGTTTGATGATATTCTGGGTGTCCAGTAAGGAGGGAAATAATTTCCTGTTGCAGGAATACTTCCACTGCAGAATCAGGTAATAGAGCTCCCCCATCCCTTTCAAACACACGCCCTCCCTGAACAATGGTGAAAAAGGAGTCGTGATATTTATCAATTTCCACCATTTAACTTCCTGAAATGGAAACCCTAATGACAGCCCATGCAGGCTGCATGGTCAGGAAAACCAGACAAAGTCTCCCATTGTACCGCTCTGGTTGTTACGGGAGAGGATCTGCCTGCTTTGGTCTAACAGGATGTACTGCATATTTTGTATTTTTGCCCAGTGCTCCAATCCCTGTGGGCTAAACCTTTTCAACAGCAGCAATAAAAGAAGAAAAAGACTGAGGCCCTTCTCTTATACCACTTTTATTTTCGGGGGATATTAAATACAAAGAGTTTCACTCTCGGTGGAAGTTGTCCAACTGACTCCAGGATACTGTGTAATGATTAGGAACTGGAAAAACTCAAACTGCCTGTCTGTAGTGGCTTGGATAAGACCTGCTGGGTGCCTTCCAGAAATGAATATTGCAGCTGTGATGAGACTTGTGTTTGGGCTTTTCTTTCGGGGTGAATCGCGCCCTTACACCCAAGGCCAGCCCAAGCCTAATGCATCACTTGAGACCCATTTAAGCCCTTAAAATAAGACTAAAATAGCATTTAAATGTGACACAGACCTCCCAGCCCTTCTGAGGCACTGAGAGGTACATGCTAACCATTAAAATGTATGTGCTGATCATTAACATGCCTGTGCTAATCATTAAAGGGATGCTCTCCACTGCTAGAGACAGGAAAATAGATCCCAAAAGCTGCATCCCTGTCTTCCAGATGGAACATCTCAGCCTGCACAGTGTCTAAAGCCTTTGAAAAGGAGCCTTGAGCAGGGCTCAGCTGACACTGTTCCTCTGAAGTAGCAGCACTGGAAGGAGTGCAGCTGGATGGGAGAGCTGGATGTGGAATGGTTGGCTCCGGAGGTGGCACCCACTCAGTACGCCTTCAGGAGGATTTATTTGGTCTAGCTCTCTCCGTTCCTGTGCCCATGGGAACATATTTCTGGTTGAGTTTCAGCCCAAAGGAATCTTCCTGTCTGGTGCAAACCAAAGCACAGCCAGTAAGAGGAGAATCCCTCCAAGAGCAGGACCAGGATCCCATCCTGGGAGCACCTCCAAGCCCTCTTAGACAGCAAGAGCTCTCAGAATGCTCCTGCTGGGGGTTGATGGTGGGAGAGCAAGCTCTAGGCTCTCCACCTTTCCCTTTCATGGCAAAGATTCCTCTTTGCAGCGAAGAGAAGCCAGATGAAGCTCTGAGCCAGGCAGTGGTGCCACCTGAGAGCATTCCCTCCTTCCTGACAGGACCTGCAAGGTCCTTCCTCCCCCAGGCTCAGGGCAAGCAGGACTGAGATGGAAAAATCCCTGCACACAGCAAGCAGAACTCGATCTCTGGAGTGGTGCAGCGCGTGTGTTAATGCCAGGTGAGATCTGGCAAGCCAATGTTTGTTTTAAATTTCTCTTTAATCACTCTTACAGTTTCGACTTTGAAGCCTAGGGAAGTACATTTTCTGGTTTATGCCTCAGATGACATGGAAAAAGATATTCCACCTCCAGTCCTGGAATATCATTTATAGATGTGCAAATTCATAAAGCTATGCCTCTAACAATTTGCCCATGTGGAACCAGCCCGATTTGCAGCAACTGAGAACTTGACTGAAAAAGAAAATAATTTTTTTTTTAAATTTGAGGCATTTCTTTTATCATAATTGCCCCAGAATTTCAGATCTAGCTATTTCAGAATATAGGATTTATATCCAGGCTAAGTTGCAAAAGAAGGGTTGGGAGGACAGGGAGAAGCTGAACATACACATCTTTGGTAAAATATTTAAAGAAATAATGACAAAAAGTGGTAAGGTTTGGAGGGGTGCAAGAGAATGCAGATTTATTTGAGCTCTGTTTTTCTACTACAGATGTTCTGCTAACTAGAGATGTTCAGAGGCCACATATTGGCTGTAAAATTCTAAGACTGAGATTAATTAAATGTCTGCTGCTCCTCATATAAACTACACTCAGGAGTCTTTCAGGCCTTCTACTCCTCTGAAGGAACAGCTGTTGAACACATCACAGGCATATCTTGCACCCTTAAAATGTATTTTTATAACAAGTGTCATTTTTTTACAAGGAAAGTTTAACATTTTACCCTTCCTCTGATTATCTTGCTGCTGTTCAGAAAATAAAAGAGGAGAAGGCTCTGATGCTTACTCTACTAACATGTGATGCTTCCTGCAGAGCACTGCCTCCACCCAACATGTGTTTTTAAACAGAATTCGTGGTGGGTTCAATGGTCACAATTATTCACTCGTGTTGGGGCTTATGTGAGTCCATTCCTTGCAGCAGCTGTTGGAAGGTGAGGGCCCCATTCCAGCCTGTTCTCCAGGTTAGTGCCTGAAAATGTAAGAAATACAATTTGTCATTTGCACCTCCTTCTCCTCCTGACTGGACAATGCCACTGCTTCTTTTGAGCCACCAGCTCACCCCTCCCCTGAATACCTGTAAAACATGATATATTATTTATGTTTAATCTTGCAGAAATCTCTTTTCCTCCTCCATGACACCTCAACAATTTGATTTCTAGCCAGGCCTCAGACATTTTCCCATTTTAATATGATACAGTACCCACAAATTCACAATATCCTTGTGTTGCTACAGTAAAACAATACAGTATTTTAAAAGTGCCCAACCCACTTTAACTCCACACCCCTCGTGGCTGCCTCCTCAGCCCTGACAGAAAAATGAAGCTGATGTTAAATGCAAAATTTTCAGCCTACTAAAACTGTTATAGCCTTGATCCACTGCTTGCACATGCCACTTAAAAAAAAAAAAAAAAACACAACCCCCAAGCAAAGGCATCTCCTTTGCTCCCTTGAAGATGTCATTGCTTAAAGAAGCAATAAAACATTTTGCCTTAAAGCCACAGTTGTTCCCACCAAAACCACTTGCATTCCTGACCAAAGACGACTGCTTTAACTTGGTGATTTTGTTTAAACTGAAGAGCCTGGCCAGTTACAGCTGCTATGGGTGGTGGGCAAATGCAGGGGTGGTACAACCTGGCTGATGCCATCCCAGGAACTGAGCAACAGACTGTGTCTTCCTTGTGAAAATACTTTCTGATTGTTTTTCTGAGGTAGATTACTTCTAAATAAATAATTTATCAGCCACGAATCCTTTTCAATATCAACAAGCAAGCTAAACTCACTCAAGACAGCTGCCAGGAGGTCTCCATCTGAGTGGGTTTCCCCAGCATCCAAGCCACAGAAAGGCACAGGGTCCAAAAAAGGGGCAATGTTGCATATGTTGCTATCCTAGGGTGGGGTTAAAGGCTCTATAACTAATTCCAAATGCTGGAATATCTAGTCCTTTCCTGAAGACTAGCCTAAAATGTTAATCTTTAAGAATTCTTTGCAAAATTACTTATAATGAATATTTTATCTACTAATGAGCCCTTTAGAAATATTTTTTTTAATGCATCACTGAAGGGAAGCTTTAAGATGAGCAGCCTTGAGCACTGTAATCATAATGTTAAAACTTCTGACAAGACCAACAAACCATGGCCCTGGACACTTCCAGGGATGAGGCACCTGCAGTTTCTCTGGGCAGCCTTCTCAAGTGCCCTGCCACTCTCAGAATGTAATTTTCTTCCTAATATCCAATCTAAAGATCCTCACATTTGATTTGAAGCCGTTCCCCCTCATCCTGTCATTACAGTCTCTTATAAATAATCTTGCTCCATCTTTCCTCTTAGCTCCCTTCAGGGACTGGGAGGCTGCATTAGGTCACCCCAAAGTCTTTTCTCTCCAGGCTGAACAATCCCAGTTTTCTCAGCCTTTCCTTGTTAGCAGAGCTGCTCCATCCCTCTGATCATCATCATAATAAAATTTCCTGTAAAGTTAACAGAGGAGAGGCATTTGACCCTCAGGAGGGACAAAGCTGTCCTATGTTAAGAATTGTGTTCCCACAGGTAGATTTTTGAATAGGATCTTACCCAGATCTGGGTCCATCCCCAGCCATAGCCCTATGTTGATCACAAGTCTATCAAATGCTGATTTTTTGGTATTTAGAACATGTTGGGCAGGCAGATTTCTTGGGTTTGATTCGGCCTTCTTATGATTTTACAGAACAAATGTTACTTCCCACAGTAATTGCCATCTTCCCTGTGCAAAGACTTAGAAATGCCAGACAGTCCTAACGCCAGAACAATGAAAACTGAACAGAATTATTTTAATTTACAAGAAGGAAGAGTTCAATTAATGGTGAGAGACAGGTGCTGGGTAGGACATCCCTGCTAGGCCTTGAGTACTTGTCAGGGGGCTGTAGGCAGACCTTGGATTCAGGGTTTTCTAACCCCTTCTAATGTGCCTGAACATCGAAAAAGAGGTGATGTAAAACAGGTCCTTTTTATACAAACCTGGAAGGACACCTGGATAAAATCATTAACAACTTTTCCAGTATCTCCACATCTCTCAAGCTGCTCCTTCATGTGAGTGTTTATGATGCTTAAAGCAAAGTTTATGTGACTAAAACACTGTAGGATCAGGAATCCCCTGCTACCCAGGCTGTTATCTGCAGGATCCCAGAGGGTTTCACAGACAAAGCCAGGGGGTGAAACACAACTTTAATGACAGCAGCTCGTAGCTCCCAGAGACTCCAGAGGATTGCATCTTCTTTCATCAGGATTGAATTTGATCCAAAGTGTACGAGACTTGTGTTGTGCCTCAAAGCTAACTGAGGATTTGTGGCTCTCTATCTCTCACTTGGGAAAGGTCAGCCTTGAAATTTCCAGGTCAGAACTGCTTGACAAGGATTTAGTGTCATCCACGACTCGGGACATGCTAACAGGATTTCTTGTTTAAAGGCAGTGCTCTAACTGTAAAAAGAGGCTAAGAGGGCAAAACTGCGAGGAAAGAGATGATTCATTCTGGTGATTTATCCTTGCACTTCCAGGCTCTCAGACTGAAAGATGTTCCCTCTCCTCGCACGAGGCATGACTGACCCATCTTTCCACTATTGCACTGCTGTGCTGAGTTATTGCAGTTTGGAAAGGTAAACAGGACAGATTTCCTAATCTGTGGGGTAATGTCCACAAAATAATTTGTACCTTCCTGGAAAGCCTGGATCCTTGCTTGGTGTAACAGGGCAGCCCAGCCAACTCCTTCTGTCATTTGGGAAATCAAAGACAGCTCCAGAGATGAGCAGTGGGACACACCATTTAATTACCAGCAGCCTTTCTAAGCATTCCTGCTTTTCCAAGGTTATATGGCCGGACAGTTGGAATGAGGCTGTAGCCTGGGAGAACATTACACTGGCCTCTTGTGCACTATATGCCTTTTCATGGACAAACTAACACTTCTTTAATGAGATGTGCTGAGGTTCTTATCCAAAATACATTCCTTATCCCGGATCTCATCTCTAGCACCTTTCCCAGAGGGATCTGGGAGTTTGGACCTAGACATATCTGCAAATCCAGGGCTCAATCAGGTCCCAGTGAAGTCAATAAAAATATTGTTGGTGCTGAGCAGACATGCATTAGGCTCAAAGGAAAAGTAAAAGCCATCCAAGAAAATTACAGGTTCTTTTTTCAATCAAAATATGTCTTCTCTCTCTCTCTCCCCCTTTAGATTTTTTTTTTTTGCTGTTTTAACTTTATAATGAGTATAAGTAACTGAGAAAATGTTTAAATTTTTAAATGTTGTCCTGGCCCAATGCCCAAAAAAAGTTAATATGACCTTCCCAATACATACTTATTAATTTTGAAGCTTACTGACTCCAGTCAAGAATTTTTGGGCATGACAGAACACTGAATGTAGAAAAAGAAATACCAGGAGGTTGAGAAGTGAACTTTAGTTCGCAGGTATCACCATTTCCGGAAAAATGGAAAAAGAAGAATGAACACTTGCAAGACTTTGGTGAGTTAAACATTTCATGAGCACAACCTCAGGGTTATGTTAATGCAATCATTTACACAGGAATATTAAGTTTTGAAGTTTTTGTGCCTTCACTTAAGCTGTTCCCTAGAGAAATGCTGGACTTGCAGAGCAGCCCCTGGAAGCTACAGGGGCAGCTCTGTGCATCCCACCACCCCTCCTGACCCTGCCAAGCACTACAGGGTGTGCACATCATTTTCTTCCAGAGTGCTCAGGGGTTTAAATGCTGCCTGCAGGTGAGCATGGGGTTGGAGACCTGCATCCCTGCGGGGTCCTGCAGCCAGAGAGCACCTGTCCTGGGACGTGGAGAGGAAACATGGGATAAATAACCACTTCTGTTGGTCGGTGTGGGGTCTGCACCTCAGCAGGGGGAATCCTCAGGGGATGCTCTCACCTTCCCAGAGCCCTTCCAGCCCACGACCTCGGCAGGGAAGGAGCTGTTTGCCAGCTCGGTGCATTGGCAACGCCAAGGTGCGAAGGTGACCGCGGCCACCTGCCCATGGCGGTGTCCCTGCCGCAGCCCCGAGCGGGGGGTGGCACGGGGGATGATCCAAGGGTCCGAAATCATCCCGAAGGTCAGAGCAAGCATTCCCTCCTCCCCGCCCACTCCCGGCTCGGGGGCAGCACGGTCCGCCCGAGTGGATGACAGCTTGCCGGCTCTTAATGACAGGCTGGGAGCAGACAAAGACGGGAAGCTCGGGGCAGGGGCTGGGGCCGAGCCGGGACACGGGGGCTCCATCAGCCCGGCAGAGCCGCGGCCGCTCCGGAGCCAGGCTCAGACCTCTCCTCCTCCTCCTCCTCCTC